>CAACVS010000531.1:42722-134271 GCA_900660405.1 Pseudo-nitzschia multistriata
TAGTAGTAGTAGTAGTAGTAGTAGTAGTAGTAGTAAAAAATTTAATCATACAGAGCCCTTTCTTAGTTTTTGATGAAGACAGTTGCCAACCAAGATCAGGGTTTCCACTAGGTTTTCTCCATGTTTGAACAAAGAGGGCCAACAAACAAGAGATTTTATCCCATGCAATATTCTCTTTGTTTCTCTATGTATAGTAGTAAATATTGGTGAGAAATCAAGAAAGAGAAACAAAAGAGGCAATATTGTCTTTCTCTTTCTCCTCCTTTGAACAATAAGAATGCCTCTTTTAAGGATAATATTGCCCAAATTATATTCTCTCTGTTTAAACAAGAACAAAGAGAAACAATGATAATATTGCCCACCAGACTATTCTTTACTTCTTGTGTTTCTCCTTATTGAATCAAGAATGGGAAACAAAGAGAAACAAGAACAAGAAGGAGAGGCAATATTCTCTTTGTTTCTCTTTGTTATAACAACAAGGACAATTAGAATGGGCGATTTCCATTGTTGTTACAGAACAATGATTGCTAAATTTGATAGACTGACAGACCAAAAATTTGGCACATCTAGTACCACTACTACTACTATAACAAAATTTAGCACATTTTGAATGGGTCAAAGACGTTGTTCAAAATGTGCTAACGGGAAAGCAATCAACCAATATTTCCTTTTAAACGAAGAGAAACAATTCTCTTTGTAACTCCTTGTTTCAAGGGGTCTACGGGAAACAATTTGATTTTGAAAAAAATACTACTAGTAAATACGGTACCGTAGGGCCAAGGAATACGTTGAACATTGACCCCAACTCCCACGACTTCGGTTCGGGAGTCATAACCTACTAGCGCTCTATGTAGAAGAATACGTAACGTTATTAATACAATCCCCGTACCGGTATTCTGATTGGTGGAAGGCGTAAGAAAGAAAGGCAGCAAAGGTTTGATCGTAGGTACGACATAGGTTGTAGTTTTTGGCCATTCCGTATCAAGTGTTCTGTGTTTTTGAAAACAAAAGATTGTTTTGAGGGTAAACATCTTCCTGATAAAATACTGTAAGTACTCGTACGCTAGGTACTTGTACGGTTAAATCCATACTGATTTGATGAGAATCTATGCAGAATGCCATCAGAAAACAGATGCGACTGACGGGGTACGACTAGGTACAGTTCTGCTTGTGCGTACGTAAACGTACCGGTACGAAACCTACTGTACGTCGTAATTGAAGTACAACGACGAGATTCTGCTTTCACTTTCCGGTTCTTCTCCCAGTTTCCCTTCACACCAAAAAATCTGTCCTAGTCCTACCCCAAAGAATACCGTACGTGTAACTTTCCCAAAAACACAGACCATAACTGACTTCCGACATAAAATCAAATTTTCGCTAGCCATCACACTATTCTGAAACGTAAAACAAATTAAACATGCGATTCTCATTCCGAATATCAGTTTTGTTTTTGCTTCAAAAGCAATCCCTAGCATTCATCACTCCGCCTTGCCAGCATCAGTCGCCTGCCTCGTCGTTGTTTGTGTCTGCCTCAACAACGGACGAAATCGACCTGTCGTCGAACTATGGAGCCGACATGAACCAAGATGACATGATGGAATCGGACCTGCTCGTGATCGTTGATCAGAACGATAACGTCGTCGAACTTTCTAAAGATCAATCGGTTTCGAAAAAAGCTGCGCACACTTTTTCCAACGAACAACCGAGAGGCATTTTACACCGTGCCTTCAGTCTGTTTTGCTTCAACGAAGAAGGAAAATTGCTTTTGACCCAGAGGGCGGCCGACAAGATCACATTCCCCGGAGTTTGGACTAATACGGCCTGTTCACATCCTTTGATGGGTATGCCCTCTTCTGAAGTTGATATTTGGCCCAAGGCTTTTCCCGAGATGCCCGGTATCAAGCGAGCTGCCGCAAGGAAAGCGAAACACGAATTGGGACTCGACATTCAAGCGGATATACCAGATGTGCAATTCGTATCTCGTTTTCATTACTGGGCATCTGACGTAGAGACGCATGGATCTGAAACACCATGGGGAGAACATGAAGTGGACTATATCCTCTTTTTGAAATCTCCCGTAAAGGAATATACATTGAACATCAATCCCGAAGAAGTTGCAGATGTCAAGTACGTTACAATTTCGGAGCTCAAAGACATGATTTACAACCAACCTGACCTTACATGGTCTCCTTGGTTCATTGGTATCATGGAACGAGGTGGCTTTGACTGGTGGGAAGATCTTGAAAATACGTTGCAAGGGAAAAACACAAACGAAGATATCACATTCTTTGATCCTCTTCCCAACCATTTTGCGACGTACAACACTCCTGAACATACACGCGAATCGACTGGAGTTTGGAAAAATGAATGATAGACTTTTCAAATTCCGAGGGAGCCCGCCAATGGAGTGGAGATGAAAGGCGTCCTGAATTTCTGTGGGTTCGATCGCTCACTTGAATCATTTCGAATCTTGCAGGATTGCAACGAAAAGCAGGATGAGTCAACGACTTCTTTGAAAGGAATGGACAATTTCTACTGGAATCTATAGCTCCGTCGGCGCGGAAATGTTAGAGTAGTAATTATTTTTGCTGATATAAGAACGGCATCATTTATTATAAAATAAAACTGAATCGACTAGAGCTTTTTCTCAGGTTTGGCACGATGTGTCGAATTGTGCCCTATCGACCCATCTGCGTTTGCAGCCTACCGTCCTAGTTCCTTACCAAACTACAAGAAGCTTATCAGGTGGTTCAACGATTCTCAAAACGACGAAAACTTCGGAGAGACGCTTCAAAACTTCGAAGAGGCTCTTCGTTTCTTCGGGAGAAGAAAACGTTCATCTGTTCTTGATGATTTTTCAACCGTCGTTTCCTGATCATTTACTTGTATCCTGTGGTGACGTGAACGAAGATCCAATGCGAACATTATTTTCATTGCCTTAAGTGAGAAAGTGGTGAAGTGGAACGTTTGTTCTCCCCTTTGTTGATAAAACTGATGCGGAAGATACCTACCGTGTGGAACACGACGATTTTATTTTGAACTCCTTAAGTATTCTTTTATTTTTCTGTAAATTACAATTAGCAAATTCGTAGTCGAGGCAGATTGCATTACTTAACGAGTTCTTTCTTTCGTGGTGAGCGATATTTTTTGGGATCATTCCTGTCCACGATATCTCAGAGATAAAAGAATGAAGAGAATGAATTCTGAAGAATCAATTCGTTTGCGTTATTCAGATTGCCAATTTCTGATCACTTAAGCAAACCGCACTGAACACATCTGCAAACTCGGTCAGAAGGATTGAAACTTGAACAGTTACTGCTTACGTGTTTCCATTTTGATATCTTTTATTCGCAATTTTTGAGATCGCTCCGAACATCATCGAACACTTCCTCCTATCATCTTCCTAGGAGTTTCGAGAGGTTGTTGTCGGGCATTACGCATAGCGCCGTTCTTGGTCTTCTGTCGTACACCCTACAAAACTATGGTATGTCTCGGAAATTCCGAGAACCTGACCATTTCAAATTCAGTCAAGCTAGGAGGGTCGCTCCCTAAAATCGGGAGACCCTAATTCTTACCACTCCTCAGCTCTCATTGCGTCCAGTGTATGATGCAAAGCCGTGATGCAGCAGTAATATTAGTACTACTAGTATTTCTTGTATTTCTTGAAGAGCACCATCGTGGTGCCTGATTCACCAATCCAAGAGTGGGTGCTTCATCTGATGGAAAAGATAGTGTAGTACTAGTATTTGCAATACTATTACTACTAGTGCCGCCCCTCAGAGCAGCTAGAAGCATATTTTCCACCAAAAGCTATGGTTCTGGCCATATAGCGCCTCTTCTAGTTCACAAGGTTAAAAATAATATTAAGATTTTTAGTACAATAACAAGATAGTACCTACTAGTACTAGTAATGAGTTATTGGAGGCTCCTACTAGTATATGATGTAGTACTACTAGTAGTGGATACTACAATTACTAGTACAAGAATTACTATTGAATCTATACCTGCTGTATAAACAAAAAGAAATAGTACTAGTAGTAGTAATATTATATTCCAAGGACCAGGACAGGACCACACAGTGGTCTATACATGTATGGTCTTGCAGTCCTGGTGTAATAACAATAACAACCCTAATTTTGTAAAAAAACACTGGTTCTTATTTTTGGGTTATTTTTGTTTCGTGACATCATGGTTGCATTCTTTAATATCTCCAATCAGATCAGTTTCTTGCTTCCACAACAAAAATTATGCACCCCCCCTCCACACACACCATATCAGCAAAAGAAGCAGCAACTGCTGGACCAAATATTATGACTGTGTCACAGTGTTGTCATGGGAAAAACTCCAGTTACGCCAACTGCAACATCTGCCCAAGAAACCAATATTGCAAGAAGCACCAATTGAAGTGGAAAATACAACAGGAAATCCTCTTGATACTCTGACTGACCTATTTGATTCCTTTACTGAGAATCTGCCAAGACAACAGCAGCAGCAACAGATAAATGATCCAGCACTGGCACAGGCAGAACAGGAAGATGATTCTTCTCTGTCTGCCACAATGGCCTTTCAGCATTCAACAATCCTAACAATGGATAATACGCAAGTCAATCATGGAATAGAATCTGAGACAAATCTTGACAAGCATGGGAGAAGAATGAAGAACACACCTAAATCCTATGAAGCAAAGAAAGAAAAATTCCGGCTTTTTTGTGACATCATCTATAATGGAATGAGAATTGAAAAAAATACTACATTGTTGACCAAGACGAGGTAAAACAATTTACTCTCTATGTTGCCTTCCAGGACAGTAATCGTGACAACTGCTGGGGTCTAAATGTATAGGAGACACAGTATTTCACAAAGATTCCTTTAGCAATTATCCGTAGCGAGGCACATCTGAAGAGGCATATCAATTGGAATCCAAGAATAGGCTCTCTTTACCTCAAGACCTTGTTACCAATGCAACAGGCAAGGGAAAAGATTGATACAAATAAAGTAAATAACACTTCTTGTGCAATGGCACAATGTTTCCTCCTGTTCTTGAGTGACCTTGCACAAGTTTTCAACCAAGACACAACAGCTCCTCTTGCGGTTAAATACCCTGACTGGTGTATTATTCATCCAAGAATATACCAGCTCAATTCTTTTCATAATTATAAATTCAGGAAGTAGGTGGAAGAAATGAGGTTAGATCTGCTTCTCAATTATGGGATGTTTGGTTTGGCACTGGGAAGTACAAAGATGTTTGGTGGTGTCAATGCCCTGGAACGTAAACACTCTAGCACTTCAAGAAGGGGCTATCCCAAATGTGACACCACACAAATGTTCTCCTGCTACAACAAGCTTGCAATTGCCTACACAAAAAGAGGAAGCAAAGGCAATTGAAAACAAGCATTTTTTAAATCAATGGACAAGTTGTTCTGAGAGTCAAAAACATGTGCAATAACTCCTTTTGAAAGGAAGTTGAGCACAAGACAGAAGAAGCAGAAGGCAGAAGCTACTGCACTAGCAGAGACTTGATAATTCCACTCATTTAAACTGCACACTGCACCGCACCATGGACAAACTGCAAACCATACTACCACACTGTTCACAAACTGCACTAAAACCGCAAACCACAAACCACAAACCACACCATGCACAAACTGCAAACCACACTGCGCACAAACTTCTTTAAACAACAACACTGTGGTGCATAAACTTGAAGGCACTGCTTACAGAACCACCAGATTGCAGCGCCTCCAGTTTTTAGTAGCAGATAAGCAGATGATTCCTTGTACAACCAAAATAATATTTGATGAACTTACCAATGAGGAGAGCAAGAGCTTTGTGACAGTACCCTGGACTTGGTCTACTCCTCCTGGTAGCGTGCTGCTCTGGTTATTGAGATATTGCAGTTCCTCCAATGGTCAATGTGAGGGTTTGAGATGTCATTGGTTCTGTTTCTGAAGTTTCACCATTTAATAACAATGTGAGTGTGATGTGTGGTTGTGAGAAATGTGTCACAACATATGTCACACTAATACTACTAACAAGAAAATGCGTCACTTTGTTGGGTTATGCTATTCTTTGTTAAGGAGGTGTGGTCCAGGACCAAATGGTACTACTACTCTACTACATGCAGAACTTGGTCCTGGTTCTACAGCGATATGATAATTAATATTATTTCTACTGGCTAAAAAAATAATACTTCTTTTAAGGTAATTTCACTGATAAAATTGCAATTTTTGACAATCCCCCTTTTTGTAGGGGACAAAAATGCTTCCCCCCTTAACTCCGTCGTCCCATGGCACTCCAAACCCGCACAGTATTCGTGCTTCATAGTTTTTTATGTACAAGTAAAATATTTGGATGGATGCATAGTAGGCGCGGGATGGAGCGGCAGGGATACTCGCAGTTCGTACCCATACTCTAGATGTATCCTACGTACAGTAGTACGACTTCGACAAGACTGAGTTTGATTACGTACTGACTTGACGTACGGACCGTAATAGCCACATCTCCTAATGATAAAAGCCAAACAAGGCAAGAACTCGAACTCGTGGCCCGTACTGTTCTTACAGTAACTCGTATGATTGAAACGCCCGTACCGTACGATACCGTACCATAATAGTACACTGGTGAGTGTTTGCATTTTGCAGCCGCACCATCCGGTCTGGTACAATCGAAATTCGGGACCTGTGAAACCTGTAACGACGAATCGCGGGCTCCTTTCTATCCAACATCAAGATACGGCCATCCATATCCGCTATCGAATCATCAGAGGAAGCCAGTAATAAAATCAAACAAGTGTACATAGTAGTGTAGACCAGTATTACAGACTAGAAGGGGACGTCGAGAGGGGGATTCTGAAAAACAACGGGGACAATACAATACGAAAATCTGCCACCACACCCAGCAACTCCGCCATGTCGACCGGCACGGGGTTGTCTGGCACTCCGGCCTTTTCGGCGTCGCCGGGGCCATATTCTTCCCTCGAAAGCAACAATGATAGTGGACGAAGCCGAATGAACTG
This sequence comes from Pseudo-nitzschia multistriata, assembly GCA_900660405.1. Taxonomy (NCBI): domain Eukaryota; phylum Bacillariophyta; class Bacillariophyceae; order Bacillariales; family Bacillariaceae; genus Pseudo-nitzschia; species Pseudo-nitzschia multistriata. Next base: position 49,738 of record CAACVS010000531.1, read on the forward strand.
GGAACCCGTACGGAGTCGTTTGACAGGCAACGATCTAGACGATGCTCTGAAAGCCGCCAGAGAACTCCGGGAAGGAATCGAAATCGTCCACACGGTGGAATTCCCTCTCATGCTGTCGGCCTTGCTTCCGGCCTTTTCGACGATCCTGGCTACCAACCCCAACCAACAAACCAGCGCAAAGGAGTCCATGAAAGGCAACAACAGCATCAACCCCGCGGCAAAACGAGCAGCGGGAATCCCCTCTGCGAAAAAGGAACCATCGCCCGGACCAGCCGCCGAAGCAAAGCGCCCCGATGAAACGACGCCCTCGTCGCCGCCGAAGCAGCACGACATCGAATTCCAGCGGCGGCAACAGCACCGCCACTACCAACTGCGGAACACGATTCTGGAAATCATCAGCCGGATGCCCAGCAACGAGGTCCTCCGGCCCCACGCACCCCACTTGGTGGCGGTTGCCCTCGACGTGCTCATCCACCGCCGGGACTACGAAGAAAACGCGCTGCTGGCGTCCCGGATCATCTTCGATTTGTACAAGGCGTACAAAAGCCTGCCACAGGACTACATCCAGCCAGCTTTGGATTTTGTGGTCTCGGCCTACAAGGCCCTTCCGTTGGCGGTAAGTTTCGATGGAACTAATACGCAGCGACAATCGTTTGATCGTCTGTGTATGATTCAAGAGTTGCGGATCAAACGCGATGTAGCTTCCGACGAGAGAATACATTGCTGGAGCGAAGATCTATTTGAACGTATTGCGGTTCGGTTGCATTAATCGTAGTGAATCGTCGTACCCTTGCCGTGCTGTTCACCAACCAAATACATTGTATCCCTGGATATTTTTGTCTCGTTCTAATTTGCGATGTACAGGTTCAACGAAGCTTCTCGTTCGAGGTGCTCTCCGCTACCAGCTCTAACATGGACTCAAAAGTCCCCACGGCGGTCATTGCCACTCCTCCGGGGGACAAGAAACGCAAGTCGCCCCCGGGAGCTCTTTCCGGTTCACAAAACCCACAAAAAAGCATCAAACAGACGGATTCGACAACGATGGACACGACAGACTCGAACGCAAGAATCCAACCCACCGGAGCCCGCCCATTGATGATGGAATCGGCGAGTGTTACCGACACCAGGATGGCAATATCGTCTTTTCATGAGGTTTCTCTGTCTCCGCGATCCAATTCGTCGTTCAGGGTCCTCACCGAATGGCCACTGATCGTCATGCTAATGTTTCAGTTGTATCCCAAGTTTTTGAAGGCAAACATCCCAATCCTAATCAAAGTGATGACCGAGGCTCTTGGGCTCCGCGCACCATCTATTGAATTGATTGAACAACAACAAAAACAGTTGCAGCAACTCACATCCGCCGGTGCTAGTTCTGAGCAGCAACCACAATCGGGCCTGGGGGAAACTGCTAGGCGCCTCTACTCCTCTAAGAGCAGGGAATTGGTTGCGGCCCAGGCCAAGACGCTTTCTTTTCTCACGTTTCTCCTCCGGCGTTTTGTCAACGAGTTGAAACCATACGAGGATCGCTTGGCCAGCAACGTGGTTGCTATCATGTCGATTTGCCCGAGAGAGCTGCTCAGCACCCGGAAGGAGCTCCTGGTAGGCACCCGCTACTTGCTGCACAGCGATCACTTCAAGAACGGCTTCTTTCGCCACGTTGATTCTCTCCTCGATGAAAAGATTTTAATCGGTTGGTCGTCGAAGCACCAGCACCGCCACCGCTACCTCTGTGACCACAACTCGGAGCAAACGGTCCTGAGACCTCTTGGCTACGCCGTTCTGTCCGAGCTAGTGCACAACGCTCGCAACACAAAGGTGCTCAGCTTGATGCAAATATCCAAGATCGTAACCATATTTTCTCGGGTGCTCCACGATTCCACCCTCCCGATGTCCACGCAGTATACCGGTGTCAAAACGCTGCTGAGTGTCCTCGATCGCATATATTCCAATACCGATCGGAATCCGCAGCTGGGTCGGGATCTATTGGTACGGATTTTGCGGACCTTCATGGAGAAACTGTCTAGTCTTCGCAATGCGAGCGATACAGAGGCCAAAGCTACAGCTAGCAGTAGTAACAAGGACCCTGGGAGTGATGAATCACAATATTCACCGGGACGTAACGAGACGGGTTCTGGCGGCAAAAAGACGAGCAGCGAAAGTGCGAATGACGAGCATAACAGAGAGCATTCCTATTCCACGGAACCGAAAAATGAGCCACTTAAAGACAAAAAATCCATGGTACGAATCATCGTTGTTGGGTCGAAGACTCTTATTTGGTATATAAACAACTATCGGAAGCAACGAGAAAAGGAACGAATCGAAAACAGGCACCCACCCGCTGGGGTCAACAACGAAGAAGTTTACTCTGGTTTGTCAAAGATCACACATTCGGAGCATGCCCTGATCGACCAGTACATTGTTTTAGGGTTTCCATGTATAAAAATTCTCAAAGAATCAAACCAAGGCGAATCGGGGTCAAGAACTGGTGCCCTTGCAGCGACCGGAGAGAGACAAGCTACGGAACAGTTCAGAGACACCCTAACATACTTTGCAGCAGCCTTTACCACTCTGGATGGACATGATTTGAGACGAACAATGGGGAGACGACTGGATGTGCTAGTGGAGGCCGTAAAGGACGATCCCACTGCGATCATTGTTCCTAGACATTTGCTGAGCGCCAACGCCACAACAAGTTTTGAATTCTGTAGCATGATGCTGAATTTCTTGGTCGAGCGAATGGACAACCTTGTTCTCGAAAAAAACGAGAATATTTGCTTTCTCTCAGTTCCGTCCGAGAACGAAACCGATCGATTGCATGTTTTCGAAGAGTTAATGAAAGAAAAAGCCAAGATCAAAAGAGAAGACATGGAAAAAACCTCAAACTCCTACCTCCAGCTCTTTGAGCGCATTCTGAAGTCGTTGTCCTCTTATCCCGAGAACGAGCGCGCGTTGCGCCCATACCTGAAAGAAATCGTCTCAACATGCTTACGCTCCTCTCTAGAAAAGACAGACGTCAAGGCCGACAACTATTGCATGCTGCTGCGTTATGTGTTCAGGTCGATTTCCGCTGGAAAATTTGAGGACTCGTACCGTGAACTTTTGCCCTTGATTCCAGCTGTCTTGAATGGGTTGTTCCGAGTCTTGTTGAGCACCGAGGATATCACCCTCCGGCATACCTTGATTGAGCTTGTTCTGACGATCCCAGCAAGGTTGTCCTCTCTCTTACCTCACATGAATTTGCTTTTGAGGATAATTATCTTAGCCTTGAAATCCAACTCGGACGATTTGGTGAATCTTGGGTGCGTCACTTACTGCTTCACTCAACGTAATGTTTGAAATCTTTGTCATATTTTCTAACAGTCCTGCATTCATATTTCTTCAAATCTTCGCAGATTACGAACACTGGAATTTTGGGTCGATAACTTAAATCCTGAGTTTTTATTCCCGGAACTCTCAAAGCAAAAAGCGGTTTTCGTTTCATTAATGAAAGCGTTATCTATACATCTGAGACCGGCTCCGTATCCGTATGGATTGCTAACTCTTCGTCTTTTGGGAAAGCTTGGAGGGAAGAATAGACGAGTCTTGCGCGAACCAATAGACATCATAGACTCAAAGGCTATTATGGAAAACTCGGTAGGAAAATTAAGTTTGGGATTCACTTGGTCTGCCAATACGAGTCAAATGGGCGAGGAATCTAATGGAACAGAAGGGCTTTCGAGTGAATCAGTCTTCGAAATTCATTTACCTATTAAGAGGTGTCTTGAACTTTTGAAACGAGTGTCTACTGTCAATTTGTTTGGGTCGGAGGTAGCATTGCCAGGGGAGGGAAGTTCTCTGGTAAAAATAGAAGAGAATTCTGATGACGAAGGGCTGGAACAGCAGGGTATCACAGTATTATTATCAACAGACGTTTGTGATATTGACCTCCTTCGTTATTGTAAGGCCGTCACTGAGAAAACAACGATGAGCCAAGTGAAGGCCGCAATCCAAGTGCTTAAGAGCTCTCTAACGAGAATAATTGACGTACCGAATAGTAGCCTCAAAAATATTCATATGACGGGAGCAGGTAACTTAGACAACACTGAGGGTCATACTGAAGGGGGCATTTTTGATATGCAAGCCATTGCTACTCGTTTGGCGAATTACAACAATGAATTCCACACTATTGTCATGGGTTTAATGTTCGGTTGTTCATTTTTGCCCACAAGGGAGAAAGAGCTATGTTTTATGAAGGGATTGCTCACGTCAATTTACGTCACAATTACTAGCAATCAGGGCAGTATTATACGCGTGGATGCGAATGGATCATCGATACATCAACCAAAGAATGATACTGAAACAAAAAGTGAATTCGGCGATGATGGCTTGGGTTCATTGAAACCATTTGGATATTTTGAGTTGAACGGGCCCCTTAAGTATACAACTGACCCGCTTACAATTAATCGATCACTGGCAGAATTTCTAACACAACCATCCCCGGCACTCATCTCGGTAGGAATGAACATACTGGATCATGTGCTCAGGCTTCCAGTATCTTTTAAGAATACTAATACAGATGAAAAGTCGAAGTCGGGTGAATTGGACAGAGGCTCGATGATTTTTTTCGAAAGTTTGTTAAGTGCATTGTGCGGTCGATGCGTATCTTCGGATTGGAGTGAACGGTGCGGTTTATACAAAGGGATAATTCTGATGGTTGAAGTTCTTGGGCAATCTTGGGCAAAGAAATACGAGATAGAAATTATGAATGTAGCTTTATATTCAGTGAAGAGTGTACCGGCAGAGATGTCCATCGCAGGGGTAAAGAGCTTTGAGTTTTTGGTTAAACTCTGCTCTACTCTCTACGGCAAGCCATACATAAACGAAAATCAAGACGATAAGATACCATTTATTGTTGACATGCTCTCTCTTCTGAGAAGAAGAGATGAGAAGGCCACGGAGCCTCGAACTAGTATCACAACTCCGTGCGATGATGTCTTGCAGATACTCATAAATGAAATGGCCTCAACAATTCCATTGATGCGGTAAGTATTTTCCGTTGGTTTATACTGTCTAAACTCAATTTTTTTGTTTTCTAATTCTGTTTGTGGTTATGAACTGCTAGTTTTGCTGCCCGATTTGTTTTTGAGCAATATTTCCTGAATGCGAAGACAGCAGCTGATGCAAAATCTGTACTAGGGAAGCACATAACTCTTATTCGAAGGGTTTTATTTTCTCGGTCTCTACGTCTACTTCCACTGCAAGAGCAAGTAGGTGCCGTGGAAGCACTTAACGTGCTTGTTGATCAGGTGCCACATTTAATTCCATTGGAGGATCAACCTCTTCTGGCGTTTCTGTCGGAACTTTTAAAAATGTCATCGGTGGCTGATGGTGAAATGACCGACAACAATCTGATTGGTAGTGTTGTGGACAAAAACGGTTTTGTTTTACCTGGTGCAGATCAGAGATATCGCGCTAAAAATAATGACATGAATGATACTCATCCATCCCTACGCCCATCATCCCTTTTTCTTAGAAGGGATTGCATTCTTTCAACTGATTGTCACAAGATACTCATCGGGGAGGAGCTACCGCATGGGGTACAACTTCGTGTCTCCTCTATTCAATTGCTTCGATCAATAATTCGTGGCCATCCAGACAATTTTTTCAATGCGGAGTCTTCGACACCAGTTGGTAAGTCAGCAAACAGTGAAGAGAACAACAATGAAGGACAAAATTGGGATAATGAAGTGAATCTAATATCTATCTTTCTTTCACGCAGGAAATATTCGACCACATATTATAAGCCTATTATTTCGATCACTTGTGTCCCAACCAGTCCAGGCAGTAATTGCTTCTCATGATGCGTTAAGAGATGTATTGAGGCTAAGCGTCGTGACTACAGACGGCCCCGAAGGCTCAAGGTCCAAATCCCGTCTCAGAAAAGAGCTACTTCAGACTTGTATACGACCTGTCCTTTTGAATCTAAGAGACTATACCCGCCTGTCGACATGCCTGCTCAGAGGTCTGTCGCAGCTGCTTTCACTGCTCTCTTCGTGGTTCAACAAGACCCTAGGCGAAAAATTGATCGATCACTTACAAAAATGGACTAATCCAAGTGTAATAAGATCGCATAAAATATGGAAAGAAGGCGAAGAACCGGATGTCGCAGCTGCTATCGTTGGTCTTTTTGCACTTCTTCCCCACGCTTCAAATTTTGTTGACCCTATTGTGAAGTTAACATTAAAACTTGAAGCGTGTCTTCCGGCATACAAGTCGCGCCATGTTCGTTCACCTTACAGAAAGCAGCTTGCCCTATATCTGAACAAATACAGTCAATATACAGCAAACTTTTTCCTGCCGCGTCTGAAAACGCCTCTTTACACCGAACTGTTTCAGGATATCGTCAATTTTCAGGGCTCTTCGCAACTCCGGCAATACCTTAGCGCCAAGTGCTCTGATTCGATCCTGAACGTTTCATTTAAATGCCCTCTAGCAATCATTCGCTCCGAGAAAGCGTCGGTCACCAGTGCCTCTCCAACTAAATCCCTAAAAAGCGATACGTCTTTGTCCCTTTACGGTATCCATTCTTATTCTACGCTGCAACAACAAGAGGCAATGCGAGATCTCGCTATGAAAAAGAAGACATTTCAGTACCTACATCAAGAGTATACGAAGGCGAGAACAGCCGCAAGTGCCAAAAATGCACCACCAGAAGCCAAGGTAGCCTTCGAAGAGACAACAAAGAAACTCAAGACCGCCAAGGTTTCGCTTGAAAGAGTAACACGAGAAGTGACTGAGATTGAGAAACGACGTAAAGCTGAAAAAGAACAGATGGGTCAAGAATCTCCTTCTAGTGATCTTAAAGGTGCAACCCCGATGACAATCGATTCTCTAGAACTACAATTTCAAGGTTTTAATCTGATTGAAACACTTGTGAAATACGATCATAGCTATTTGAAGCACCACAACGATGTTCTGCGAGCATTGAGATGGCTGTGGAGAAGCAAAGGCAGGTATCTGAGAATGCAGCACGAAGAATCGATATGCCCAAGGTATCAAGGAGAATCGAAGGCCTTGGCATCATTCCTTCTAAGCTATTACAAAGATTCTCCGAATGATGTGGACCTTCTTTTCGAGCTCATTCGCATCTTTTTACAGCCTACAAGTGGGGACTTCTCATTTGTGAGATCATTTTTGCAAGAGATTTCGTCAGGACTTGGAGAAGTACAAAAGGATCAAATTATGCAGCGCTTTTTCTCTCTAATGGCAGGAGAGAGTACAGAAGAAATAAAACTGCTGTCTCTGCAACTTGTGGTCCACCCGATGCTGCATTCCTCCTTTCACGCAAAAGATGAAGCGAATAATAAAACTTCAGGATTCAATGAAGATGGATCATCGGGAGATCGTGTGATATCAGAGAAAAACGTAGATACATGCCCAGAAGGTCGAGAGTCTATTCGCTTCCTCAATCCATCTATTGTTCAAAAGTTTGTTTCGGATGTGCTATTTCACAATGGGAGTGTCAATCCTTGCGGAGAACGACTTAAAGTAGGCATATTGCAGATTTGTGATCTCTTTCTCGAATTCATTCCAAATATGATTGGTGAACGAAGGATTGACTTACTAAATTTCTGCCTGTCACTTCTGAAAAGTGACGATCCCTCCTGCAAGAATTGGTCGTATCTTGTTCTTTGTCGATACATCAGTGTTATTGATACTCAGCAGAGCGTTATTCTTCAGGTGTATTATGCTCTCTTGCGTGCTCATCAACACGAAGGGAAAGATCTGGTGAAAGCAGGACTTAACCTCTTAGTGTCTGCGTTACCGAAAAGACTGGACAGTGCAGCTTTCAAAAGTGCAATCGACAAAACATATAGAGTGATGTTCGAGGAAGGAAACTCTGTTCCTCAGCTTTCTCATGTCTGGTACATTGTTGTAAATAACCCTGACATCTTCGTGCATAGACGTTGTCAGCTTGTACGCTACATGATCAATTCGCTGAACCGTCTTGGACTACCACCGAATAGTTCATCAGAAAATCGAGTTCTAGCGATATCTATAATCGAGCTTGTTTTGGTTTGGGATGAAGAACAGAAGACGAAAGCATGTAATCATGTGGAACAGTCTCCCAATGCAATGGATATTGATCTAGTTATCTCTTCTGAAAAGTCCAGTCATTCTCAAGTGCAGTCATTGAATGTGAAAAAACAGACAAATTATAGCGCTTCTGACGATTCAATGCTCAATTTGGACAAATCAATGGTTGAGACGATTTTGAACTTTCTCATCCGACTGAAACTTGTTCTTGCAGATCCTAAAGTTGATACCTCTTCAGCTTGTATTGGTCCGAAACTCGATGTTTTACTTCGAAGAGCTACTCGTCGATGGAACGGTTCTGATATCCGACCAGCATACTTTGAAAAGGTTGTTTCGATGTGTAAAGAGGATGACGAATATTTCACTCAAGACAATAAGACAAAGGGCAAAGCGAAAGCTGCAAAGGACCCTGACAAGTCGAATTCCAAACCATCGAAACCTGATGACACAAAGAAATCAGTTACTGGTTTGTCTGATATTTTGACTGCGTGTCTTGAAATATTCTTGATGCTTGCGGAAGAAGACCCGTACAACTTCTTTTTGATTGAAAACCCAGATCAGTTAAAATGCATTTTGAGTACATGCTTCAGATACTCGAGGACTCCAACAGAAATTCGAATTCGAGAAAAACTTGAAACGTTCCTTGTCGCCTTCTTGTCTCTTGGGTCTCGCATGGATCAAAGAATTGTACAACCAATTACAGTGTGGATTGAAAAACTACTTACTGAAGCGGACATTGAATACCGCAAAAACCATGGCCAGGTTAATGAAACTCCACGTCAGGCTAGATTCCGCCATACAACGTACACAGAGGAGCTGCGTCCAGAAGACTGCGCTGTCTTGTTCGGCCTCGGGATCATCAAAAAGGTTGGAAGTGTTTCCCCATCTTTTCCGAAAACTTTCACCACCTCTTTGATTTCGCTCTTGAGCACTATCGTTAAGAAACACACTCACCAAGCAGCTGCAAAACAGAAACAAAACGGCGTTGCTTATAATGCACAGACTGGGACGATGAGCATTCGTGAGATGTACTCGACCCCTATTGCTGGTATTCTTCAACAAGTCTTCCCAGAAAACGTTCGGTCACCTGTTGCCGGCATCGCGAGGAGTTCTCAAGGGAGACAACACGATCTCTCTAAGGATTTAAAAGATTTCGATTGCATGCTTCAGGCTGCGGTTATCATTTTGGAGATTTTGGGTAATAGTGACGCAGCGTATTTGTTTTCAAATAACAGGAAGATACTATTAAATCTTCTGCAGTCCATCTTTTACATGAGCAACAATGTGCGGCTTCTCCTTTCTGCTATCCGGGTGGTAGGAAAATGGCTGGTTGCAGGAAGATCGGGGCCACTTACGACGAAGGAGCGGAACAGCTTTTTTTGGAAAATCTCCTCCTTTGATTTCAATGGTCTTTCCGATCCAATCTCCCAGCCTCTCTCCGATCTTGTTTGTCATTATATGAGTGTTTTGCTAACTAAGTCTGATACTTTTTCAGAAAATGGAAAGGACGATAATGGAGGCATGATTACGAGTCGTTCAATTACAGCTTGTTTGATGACAGCTGATGACAGTGCCAGGCAACGTATGCTATCTTTTTTCCAACGATCACGATGCCAAACAGGAGAAAAGGCGCGTCGACCTACAGATATACTTTGGCAGCTCTTCCATAGTGATTTCGAAGGATTAGGAGGAAGGCATTGGGTGGTGGTGTTTGTAGAGATGTTATTGGAATGTGTTGTTCCACTGTGCGAAATCAAAAATGTCGCTCCAGCAGGATGCGATTTCAGGGTGAAAAGAAGGTTGCCTAATCCTGTCACGGGATCTGAGTCCTCCAACCTCGATGTTGGTCTCTCAGTTGTGTCCACGTATGAAGCATTTCGGAGCTCAATGAAAAGAGAATGCTCGAATCTAGGGAAAGATGCAGGGTATTTCCTTGGTGCATTGCGCCGTTTGGCTCATGGAGATAGTTTTATGTGTCAATCTCTGATGCAGACGCTACTACCAGCATCTTGGAGGGATAGTCACGAAGGCTCAGTCAAATATCGCCTTGTGTCTGCAATGGAGTCTTTTTTGTCACGCCCTTTCCACTCGCAAACTTTCAAAAAAGAGACAAGCGAAACTCTGCTCCCCTCAAATGCCATCAAATCATTTCTTTCGAGCCTTGTCAACATGAACCCTTTGCCAACAATTGATGTTGATTTACTGGTCACGTTAGCTCAAAGCCACAACTCGTGGTATGAGGTTTTGTCCATACTGGAAAATCAGCATTTGGTTCTATCCCCTTCGAATCTATCTGAATCCGGATCAACCAGATGTGATAAAATACTTCTTGCTATAAGACACTGTTACCGGCAACTCGGGGAAAACAGTATTTGGTCAACATTGGCGCTGAAGTCATGTGCTCTCCCAGGAACAAGCTATGCTACATCGCTTGAGATTTATGGAAAAGTAGACAAGGCACTAGAGGCCTATTCCGGCCTCATTGATTTGGTTGAATCTGAAGGGTCTGCGAATGCTACATATTTCGAAATGGATTATTGGGAAGAAAGATGGGTCAACCTTCAGCAACAAGAGCAACAACTCGAGGTTGTATCTGAATATGCAACACAATCTAAGAACGAAGAAGTGATGCTTGAATGTGCTTGGCGAGAGAGAGATTGGGATAGTGTACGGGCTCTGTGTTCTGCTCCCCGTATCGTTGCAGCTGTCGAATCAGGGGATCCTGCGATGAAAATATGCGAAACGTTATCAGCTGTGGCCGATGGAAAGTTGGGGGACGTAGAAAATCTCCACGCTCAAAGTTCTCAACTAGCTTTATATAAATGGCAAAATCTTCCTACCTTTTCTGGGGGGAGTTGTGCACATGCGAAGCTGTTGCATTATTTCCATCGATTGGTTGAAATAAGAGAATCAGGTCAAATAATGGTCGAAACAAACAACCACTCTACTGGGAAAACGCTTCCCGATTTGAAGAACCTTCTGAAGTACGTGTTAGAATATGATTGCTTCGGTATTTTTCGTTTTAACTGTTTCTTTCAATACAAAACTAACATATTTTTAGCGCATGGAGACATCGGCTTCCAAACGACGAAGAAGAGCTAACGGTTTGGGATGAAATATTTACCTGGCGTGCACACATGTTCAACGCCATCACTTCAAACTTTCATTGGAGTGAACCGAGTACTCTGGCTACGCTTCATGATCGCCCTTGGACTGGTAAGTTCTTCAAAAATGGAACTCATTTTGAACGAACGACGCGTAGCTTCTCTGTGATCTTCTAACATGATTTATGCTGTTCCTAATTCAATTCGTCTTAAAGCTATTCGAATGTCAACAGTGGCTAGAAAGCACGGTATGCAGCAGGTAAGGTCATTTGCAATCGATTCATTAAGTGGATTCAAACTGAAGATATGGATCTCAATTCTCACATTTCGGTTGACCAAAATTTAGGCTGCTTTTCTCTTACTGAATCGAATTACAGATAGTAGAGCGATGGATGTTTCCGATGTTTACCTGAAACTCCGGGAGCAAATCCTACTGTATAATAATCCCAGGAGTGAGCTTGAGAGAACTGGTGGGTTGAATCTCATTAACACAACTAACCTTTCATATTTCGATTCACTACAGAAGAGCGAACTTTTTAGGTTAAAAGCTATCTTTTTGGCATCTCTACGCCGAACATCAAAATCTAACCAAGCCTACTGCCATTCAGTGCAGATCTGTCCAAGCCATACGAAGTCATGGATTAGTTGGGGTGGGCTTTGTTCTTCCTTAGGTACGATGACAGAGAAACAAGCTGAGCAAGCGCGTTCTAGTGGAGCCGACAATGCTCGTGATTCCAGAACTGATTCAACAAAGAAAGTGGCCCAATACCTGGCTCAGGCAATGGGTTGTTTTATCGAAGCAATTCAAATTGATCCAAACGAAAAATCTCGAATTCATCTTCCAAGGTGTCTCTGGATGTTAACCAAAGATGGTTCTTCGCCTGGCGTTTTATGTCAAACACTCGAGAATAGAGGAACAAAACTTCCACCTTGGGTGTGGCTCCCATGGATGCCTCAGTTGCTCACTGGGCTCTGCCGATTAGAAGGGAGAACGATAAGGGTTTTGCTTTCTCGTGTCATCAAAGCTTATCCACAAGCAGCTTATTACTCTCTCCGAGCCTTTTATCTAGAAAGGAGAGATGTTGAACGAGCGAAAGGGGGAAATGTTGCTCCTGGACAACACATGGCTTCTGTCGCTTATGCCGAAGAAATGATGAGCACTCTTCGCCGATCTCATGCATCCTTGTGGAGCTCTTTAGAGGCAATTCTCGAAGAGCTGATTGTCAAATTTCGACCATCTTACGAAGAAGAACTGTTGGCAACAATTTCTGCTCTTTTAGAGCGAGCTGAATCTCACGCCGAAAAGCAGTCTCTACCAGATGAAAAGCGTGCAGAGGACGAGGAAGCAATGGTAGCATCTTGGTCGAAAACTTTAAGTCGAATTGCTGCAAAATTCTTCCGAGAGACCGATTCGACCAGTTCATCAAGTAGACGCGACGAAAGGGTGAAAAAGACTGCAGATTTCAAACGGAAATATAAGGCAGACTTTGAACTAGACTTTAAGGTCACCACACCTGACAGAAAACAGGGAGCTACAACTAAGGCTTCGAAAGCGCAGTTTCGTCTTGCAGAATATATCACGAAGCTTCAAATCTGGAAGGAGAGGTTGGAGATCCAGGTTGCTCGAACACCGAGCTATCTACCATTAATTGAATCGTCTCATTCATTAGCGATATTCCATGGGAGTTTTCCAAATCTATGGCCCGGATCCTGTGATACTCGTTACTCTTATGGAAATGACCGAAGTTCGAAAGAGGATAGCCAGAGCAGTAGGACACCATCGTCAACTTCATCATCGGCTGCAACTGCACGGAAAGCATCACTTGGCGCTGCCCTAATGGCAGCAAATGCAGCTGCACGGGAAGGCGTTGGAGGCGAATACGGTGGCGGCTCTGCAGCGATTGAAATTCCGGGGCAGTATTGTCCGAACACTTCGATGTCTACTGATATCAAGCCATGTCCAGAATTGCACGCAAAATTAATCAAATTCGAACCTCATGTTGAAGTTTTGCGTCGCAATGACCAGCTGGTACGACGGTGCGGTATGATTGGTAGTGATGGGCGCACTTATAAATTTCTGCTTCAGTTTGCTATTCCTTACTGGACAAGAACCGATGAGCGGGCTGCCCAGATATCGTACGTTATTGAGAAGTTTTTGCGTCAGAATATCGTATCCGCAAGGAACTATATCAATATACAGCCAACTGCAGCTATACCTGTAGCACAGCGTTTACGAATGACCCCAGACCCCGACTGTCGAATTGCACTTGATGAAGTGTGGCGAACTTCCAAATACGAGACGAACGAGAAGAAATCAATTGCTAATTTCTTTTCGAAAGAATTGACCAAAAAACTGAAAGAAGCAATTTCCCATGATTCGTCTGGGGAAAGCAAGCGCAACATCGAGAAAGAAGTGCGATTGAAGGTTTACAATGAGATCTGCAAGTCAAAGGTAGACGATCGAATTCTGCTCCGTTATCTAATGAAGATTTTGGACAGTCAAGAACTGTTCTTTTTGCTGCGTCGCTCGTTTGCTGTGCAATTGGCGGCGAATTCCTTGCTTCAGTATGTTTTTTCTGTAGCTGAACGCACGCCTCAACGCTTTGTCTTTCTTCAGAGCAATGGCAAAATATTATCACCCGACTTCCGTATCTCATATTCAAATCAAGGATTTATTGAAGGCTTCAACCAGGTTCCTTTCCGTATGACTCCAAATATTCAAAGAGTTCTTGGTGAACATTATATCCAGGGTATCTTCGTTCGATCAATGGCAATGATAGCTGGTGCGGTTAAAGAACACAAGGATGAATTCGACCCAATCCTACGCCTGTTGATGAGAGATGATATATTGGCTTGGTACAGTAAATCGCTTGCAAAAACAGACTCCAAGACTCAGGAACTTGAGAGGCAGTTAATCGAAAGAGTTTCCAAAAACGTACACACTTTACAATCTCGCTTCTCGGAGTGTTCTCCTAAAGGAGGTGATGAAACATACGGGGACAGCAACAAAACAGCTCCTCTGGATCATCGAGTGAATGAACTGGTTCAGGCAGCGACCGATCCAGAAAAACTCTGCATGACTCGAATAGGTTATCAGGGGTGGCTCTAGATTATCATGTTAAATAAGCTTATGCTTGACTGTGGGCTCTGCTGTTACCTCTCAAAAATTAGTATCTCTTCAAATTTTTTTTTGGTCTCAAGACTTCATGAAAGTATGTAGGCCCTGCGTTTGCCAGCTATCTGCTTCACCAGAGGACAACAATATTCTACATGAATCTCAAACTTCAACTGAATATATCTCAGCAAGTACACTAGCTGTGTTTGTATAGAATAATAGTCCCCTCTTTGGTGAGGAAGATTTGCATTCAGGAATAGCCAGCACAAACAACAAGCAAAAAATGGAATGTGTGAGATAGAAATTTAAAAGTTGCTACTTAATTTTTAATGTAGTAATGTTATTGTTTATTGTTCTCTTCATTTTCTGTTGTAATTTGCAATACTATACTATGTGGATTTGTTCATGTGAGTATTGTATGTGGAGAGAAGTTTAAAGTTAGCCAAATTGCATTCACCATACAAAATCATTTGAGACAGCTAAAAAGAGAAACATACTGAGATGAGTATGAGACAGGTTTGTGAAAGACCCCACATTATGAAATTGAGGATGGAAAATGTGAGGATTTTGTGGAAAACACTTCTCCATGTATTTGTGGATACAACAGATGTGGTGGTAGCATGACCTTTTTGGTAGTCAAGCATTCCAATGATGATGGCTACCACCATGGCATGTTGACAAGAAGACATCACAAGCCAGAGATATTCATTTGTAGTATCAAGAAATGATGAAAAGCATGAGTTGTGTTGACTTAATATATATTTCAAACTCTACTACTAGTATTACCAGAGAAACACTATTCATCTCATATAGGATGCTTCATTTCTTATTCCACAAACCACTCTTTTGAAACTGTGACAGCCTAGTAGGTGGCAGTGAATAGTATTGGTCTTGTGGAAGCAATGGATCAAATGCAAGTCCTCAAAAATCAAAAATGGAATATGACTTGATTGTTGCACTGTTACAAACTGTTCATAGTACTAGTACAATTACTACTAGTCAGTAGCCTACTGGTAAGATGATATCACTGGAATTACTAGAATTTTAAAAGAAACAAAAAGGGGATTATTTTTGTGTAAGATTCATGGTGTGCAAGTTAGTAAAGTGTTTGTTACCTGATGTTGGTGTTACTGACATTTCCCTGCTGGTTACTAACACTGAGCCAAAAACATGTTGGTAAGCCACCACATTTTGAAATGCTCGTAGAGTAGTAGTGAGTGCTCATTGCTCAAATTTTAAAAAGTCAAACAAACAAGAGGAATTAGGTCTTGTTCTTGTAAAGGAAGAAGAGTCAATAAAAACTGACTTTCTTACACAGTTGGTATTTTTAAAAAGTATCCAGGGTTACCACAATTTTTTTGATAGTCATGATGCTGTTGCACAGACAGACAGAGCAATGAGCCACTACTACTACTAGTAGTATGATAGTAGCAGTAGTACTACAAAATGAATTGTCATGTGACCAAATTGAACCTAATGACATTCTTTCAAAAAGTGCTAATCAAAAAAAGTCTGAAGCAATGCTTCAAGTAATATTAGAGGAACTCTACTAGTGATCATCAGCAGGTACTCACTCTACTACTACAACAATAGATTGAAGTCAACACAGACAAATTAGGCAACAATGCAATGATTGAGAGAAAACTATGTTGTCTACATGGAAGACAATATGTCAAATCACTGTTGTATAACAAAGCAACAGTATGCTTTAAAAAAATCAAAGAAAATAGTATAGAATGGAAATTCCAAACAATTGCTGCTGTTGACGATGAATCAACAATTGTATTGTTTGAAAGTAAGAAATGTTTTCTATGGAAAGAAAACAAAAAACAAACATCTTGTTTCTATAGCAATACAAGAGGAAACACAAGGACTACATGGTGGTTGATAGTCTTTCTTTGAAAATAAAGTTACAAGAAGTTCTGTCTTTTGACGACTCCATTCAACAGGCAAGAGAGTTACATATTATTCTGGTGGTTCAAATACTAGTACTAGCTTTATAATCTCTAATGTTTCAGAGCCAACATTAGTAGATGAGATAATGAAGTGCACTACTACTAGTAGGCAAGTGCAGGAAAACATTATGTCTTTAAGAAGCTTCTACTAGTGGTGAATGCAATGTTGCAATGTTACAATACAAAAAAGGTGCCCATGCTTTGATGGAAGCTCTCAATTTAAGCCCTAAGTCAGATATTGTGTCTAGTACTACAGCAAGCTGTCTCCATAAAAATGGGCATCACCCAATTTCATTTCTACTATCATAAATTTGGATATATTGAACTTGGTGGAAAATTCGGGATTCAGTTTTGGAATGTACTTGTTGAGTTTTTGTTGAGGTATCCCAAATTTTGATAGTGATGCTGATTATTAAGAACTACTTTAATGACAATGGAAATGTGTGTCGCAATAACAATACTTCTAACCTGTGGGAGGGACTGTCCTAATAGTGATGTAAAATGTGTGCTAGTAGGAAAGTGAGTCGATGCTCTTATCGAGGATCGACAAACTATGGAATCTAGAATGGATCGCTGTGGGGATCGAGTGAGATGTGAATCGAATGAGTCAAGTCACTCACGCAAGTGAATGAGATGAGTCACGTCGATCATATGAATCCTAGGGGATCGCGTGAGTCATATATGTATGGTGTGTATGAATCGTAGATACTTATCGTATGTAAGAGTCGTATGTATGAATCATACCCACGGTCTGATATCCTACGGACAACACTTTGTTCCATTTGAGTATTTTAAAAAGGATCCAGAGGGAGATGGTAAATATTCATAAAAATTCTGAGAATTTTAAAATGGAAAATTGAAGCACTGTCACCAAAAACTGCTGGTGAGAAATGCTCAGAATTGTCAGTAGCAGTTTCATGCTGGTGGAAGGTCAAAAAATGATTTTGAACAACAAGTTACACAAAAACTTTTGAGAGGCAGGTACTGTTCTCAAACTCATCACAACGGGGTTAGTAGTCCTACTAGTAGTTCCTTCTTCTTTGGTGAGCTTCAGACAGATTTTGTTCACAACATGAGGGTGGACATAATATGATCCAGGTACTACTAGTACTAGTACTAAGGTTCCGTTGATCAAAAGATAACAGCAGTAGTAAGAAGCTGAAATAAAATGTCACATATCAAGAAGCTTCATATAACTACAAAAGAACAAGACTACTAGTAGTGGTGAAACCACTCAAAATGCCACTATATTGAAGTGTAGTTCTTTAGGTATCACTGTTGTTGCCACTGCAGACAACAGACAGAATCTCATCAAAACAAATACTGGTGAATGCTGAGAAGGTTGAATAGATACTATCAGAGGGGGTAGGTCCTTGTTGAGGGAGGTGGCTCCAAAAAGTGAGGACTTTAAAAACAAAAATACTACACAGCTGCCACAAAGGCAAGCATCATATTTTTATGTCCTAACAAAGAATATGGATAAAAAATGTCAGACTCACAAAGGAATTCACAAGCAGCAATTCTTACTAGCTGTAGTAAGAACTTCTTTTTTGTCCCATCACATCATATTTCCAAAAGTTGCCACTTCCAAATGTGCACTCCAAAAAAGGAGAGAAAATATTGACTTTTTTGCCAAGTAGGATTTGTACTGATGGTGGTGGAGTCTACAAATGTGTCCTGAAGAGAAAGGAAAGAGAGTTAATCAAAAGACACTGAGAAAATGAATGCAAGGGGTCTATCAACAAGGATTTGTACTGGTGGTGACCAATTACCAATTTATATTGCCAATGCAAGAATTATTCACCAGTTACAAGAAAGATATCCACAAAATGTGTTCATTTCAGCATGGCCTTGTTACATAAGCAATTGGATTAATGCTGTGCTGTTACTATGAGTTACTACAGCAACTAGTAGTACTAGTATTACTAGTATTACTAAAAAAAATCTTAAAATTATATTTAACCTTGTGAACTAGAAGAGGCACTTGGATGGCCAAAACCACAGTTTTCGTTAGAAAGAATGCTTCTAGCTGCACCAAGCGGCGGCGCCTCCCTCCGAGGAGGTTTTGTGGAGGCACGACCACGTTCTATGCACACTGATAGGCCAGTGACGGCCCAAGGCTAGACTCAGKGGACATAAAAGCAATTGGTTCACAGTTTGGATGGATGAGAACCATGCCATAACCATTTCCAAGGAGCACTGCCAAGCCCGTAGGTTGGGGTTACCCAGCCCCAACCCGTAGGCACGCTATCACACGCAGTGATCAAGGAAATGTGTGCCACGCAGTGATCAAGGAAATGTGTGCCACGCACACTGCCACCACAGTGGGTGAGGACATATGTAGTCAAAAATAAAAAATAAAAACCAAAAAAGAAAAGAAAAAAGGAAACGTCGTACTTCTTTCACCAAATTACAGCTGAGCCCGCCCAAAGGAGCAGCTGTTTGAGTATCTTCTTGAAGAAGAAACTGATAATAAATCCTCTAACTCTGTAACCGCTGGTCACAAGGTCAAACACTGGGKGTGTTATTGTTACTGGAACAACAACAATCGTGATTGGAAAGTACTGGGGCTTCTGGTCCTTGAGAACTGGGGAAGGATCCAGCTGAGGAAAGCTGGAGTAACTGGGGTGGTGTTGTTGCGGTCCTGCACAAATGTCGGAACCAACAACAACCTGACCAGAAAACGCGTCCGGTCCGTAAAATAATGGAACTGCATGGAGAGGCTGGGGATCTTCTTTAGAGTATGTATGTAGCATATACACCAAGCATTGTTCTTCATATAATAGGTCTGGATTGTACTGGGGTTGGTGCTGTTGCTTTCTGGCACGGAGGTCAGAAGCAACAGCAATAGTGACCGGAAAGCACTGGGGCTTCCAGTCCTTGAGAACTGKGGATGGATCCAGCTGAGGCAAAKCACTCAGCYKGAGTAACTGGGGTTGGTGTTGTTGCGGTCTGGCACGAATGTCAGAACCAACAACAACCTGACTGGAAAACGCTTCCGGTCCATAAAATACTGAAATACTGGGGTTGGTGCTGTTGGCTTCCGACATGTATGTCGGAAACAACAGCAATTGTGTGACTGGAGGCACGTTATGATGTAGCATATACTCCAGGCGTTGTTCTTCACTAGGTCATGGCTGAATACTGGCTTGGGGTTGGTGTTATTGCATTCCAACAGGATTGTCGGAAACAACAACAATCATGACCGGAAAACTCTTCCAGTCCGGAAAATACTGGAACTGATACTGGAACTGCATGGAGATGCTGGGGAATCTTCTTTGAAACTGAGTATGATGTAGCATATACTCCACGCTTTGTTCTTCACTAGGTCTTGGTTGAATACTGGGGGCTGGGGTTGGTGTTGTTGCATTCCGGCACAAATGCCGGAAACAACAACAACAATCGTGACCGGAATCTTCTTCTGGTCCGTAAAATACGGGAACTGCATGGAGATGCTGGGGAATCTCCTTTGAAACTGAGTATGATGTAGCATATACTCCATGCTTTGTTCTTCACTAGGTCTTGGTTGAATACTGGGGGATGGGGTTGGTGTTGTTGCATTCTGGCACGAAAGTTGGAACCAACAACAACCTGACCGAAATCTTCTTCCGGTCTGTAAAATACTGGAACTGCATGGAGATGCTGGGGAATCTTCCTTGAACTGAGTATGATGTATGATGTAGCATATACTCCATGCTTGTTCGGCACTAGTAGGTCTTGGTTGAATACTGGGGGATGGGGTTGGTGTTATTGCATTCTGGCACGAATGCCGGAACCAATAACAACCTGACCGGAATCTTCTTCCGGTCCGTAAAATACTGGAACTGCATGGAGATGCTGGGGAATCTTCCTTGAACTGAGTATGATGTATGATATAGCATATACTCCAGGCTTGTTCTTCACGAGGTCGTGGTTGAATACTGGGGGCTAGGGTTGGTTGGTGTTATTGCATTCCGGCACAAATGTTGGAAACAACAACAACAACTTCAACACCAGAAGATACCACACGGTGCTTCTGGACAAACAAGGGATCCAGCTGTGGTAAGTGAAACCACCACCAGCTGGGGGATCGATGTACTTGGAATAGTCGTGGTTGCATTGCTTGCTGGTTGCTGAGGAGGATTTTCCCCTTCCAAAGGGGATGTCACCATGGTTYGGAAGTCAGAAGGAGCTTGTCAGGTAGGAATGTACGTAGGAATAAGTAGGAATTCTAGGGGATAATTTTCATAAGCGAAGTGTAATTTCGTGCATTTGAAAAATTTGATTTGAAAATTATAGTAGTAGTAGTATTACTAGTACTAGTACTTCCACCAGCACAAGTGTTTTTCTGTACAAAGAAAGTAGTATTTTGTGCTACTGGTAGTACTATTTGGTAGTAGGAGCAGTACTACTAGTACCTCCTCTTCTTTTCTCTTGTTTACAACAAAAAGAAGAGGAAACCTGTGGAAAATGTCAACTACAACAATGTACAGCAACAAGAACAAGAAAAACAAATCAACACCAGCAAGAGCAAAAAAGGAACAAGGAATTAATTCTTCTATTCATAGGATTTTAGAAACAACAAACAGCCAGAGTGCTGGTTTCATTAATTGACTTCTTCACCCTGCTTCTACTACTTTGAATTTGTTCACAATAGTACTTTGCCCCCCCCCTATCTTGCTCTAACTTTATGTTTGCACCATACTACTACAATCATGGAAGTTGAAAAGAAAAAAGTACTAGAATAGTTTTGTTATACTGCAATAGTAGTAATACTGTAGTAGTGCTCTTGGAGCTGGGGACTCTGGGGGGGGGGCACTAGTAAAAATCCTGTGTGAAGTTTTTAACTTATTCCCTTTGCTTGTTGCCAAATGTTCCCACCTGCAAAATTTACCAAAATAATTGATTCTTTCTTTGCTACTGCTACACTACTGTACTACTGAATGCATTGCACCCTCTCATCACTGAAATATAATATATGTAGAGTTGAAGTTGCTTTGCTGGGTAGTGTACACAGGTGAAAATCATGGAAATTCTGAAGCAAGAAAAAATCCAAAAATGCACTATTTGGGCAGGGACAGTGCACAGGAAATAGTTGAAATATACACCATGATAGTACAAAATGGATGGCTATTTTTTACAATAAAATGTTTGTTTCAAGAAATAAAATGGTGGGACAAGAAGTTGCTGGTGATAGTATGCCAATATTCMATCATGGAAGCCAAAAAGAAAAAATACTAGAATAGTTTTTTTGACTGAAATAGTTGATGGAAATAGGGAGTCTGAGGGGGTAGAAACACTAAAAATATGGTTGAAGTTTTTTTCAACATAGTAGACCATTGTACAAAATGCTGAGGAATCATCATGGTGGCTGTTTTAGAGACTATACTACTAGTACTACTACTAGTAATAGTACTAGTACTAGTACTAGTACTAGTACTAGTACTACTACTACTACTACTAGTAAACTGTTGCTTCCAGAAAATATACAGAGCCAAGAATACTAGTTGCTTTTTCTTTGAAACATAACATTTTCTTCCACAAAATACATTTTATGCCACTGGATGACGACGATTTGTCTTCCAATTTCAATGAACTGCAAAAGACCCAATATTCATTGGGCTGGTTGCAAAAATCAGTGACCTTTGACTTTTTACTACCAATAGTATGCTGGTTCTCAATTACCGTATGAAACGTACCGTACATACGTGGATGGCATACGTGATTGATTTGATGGACGAAGAGGTACGAATAGAACGTACATGAACGTTGCTCGTACCGGTATTTTTTCGAAGTGTGAGGTATGATGTTGTTGTCGAAGAAGTTTCGATTAAAACGGAAAGGAACCACTCAATAATCAACAAAACGAAAGGAAAAGCAGGAGCAGTCTCATAGTTACTGTGATGCAATCTGCGGTACGAAACAAATTCAATTACCACCAATTTCGTCCCGATCACCTGCATTCAGATCTGCTGTTGCAAATCATACTCGTCCCGTATTCATACCAACGTTGATTTCCGTGAGGGAGTCAGAGAAGGAAAAAATAGCAGCCTTCGTTTTCGATGAGTTCCACAAAACACAATGAGTCACCCCATGCATTCTATCGCATTATGGAGACTCTTGTATTGATAGGGTTTGGACTGCTTTTGTTGATATCACAGATAGAGGGACTGGCGGGATCATCGCCCCCTCGACGTCCTCCGCGGATACGACCCCGGAGGCAATCTCCAAGCACTTCGTCCTCCGACAGCGATTTCGACACCGGCGGTGGAAGCAGCAACCACAACAAGAGCAAGGCCACTGGAAACGACAGAGAGGAATTGAGGGTTCGACGGCACGAGCAGGCCCTTCAGGATCCATCACTGCTGACCACAGTTCGGTTTTCCGACCGCACCGACATCCACCCGGACACGCGAAGGGCCCTGGAGGAGGGCTTTGGGCTCAGGGCCATGACCCGGGTCCAGGCAGAGACGTACGGGGCCGCTCTGGAGGGAAGGTCCATCCTGGCTCGTTCCAGAACGGGCACCGGAAAGACGCTTGCCTTTTTGCTGCCTACCATCGAGCGGCTGCTCGACTCCGACCTCGACCTCTATCAACCCGGTCGGTCCATCGGGTGCGTAATCTTGGCACCGACCAGGGAGCTCGCGATCCAAATCGCCGACCAAGCAGAGATTCTGTTTGATTATCACAACAAGCAGCGCCCCAGCAACAAGCAGTTGTCCGTCGCGTGTATTTATGGTAAGGCTCTCGCAGTGTCACCGTTCTGTTGCTACTCGCCACAAGAAGAGCCGCAGGAGAAGCTATCGAGGGACAATGGTTCGACTACTTTTCTTCATTATACCAGGCCTGACTGATAATCTCTTTCTTGCGTTTCTCCAAATTCGATCAGGCGGGGTGAAAATGCAGCGAGACGTACGATTGCTGACAGGTGGGTATCGGGGGGCAGGCCTACCAACCATATTGGTGGCAACACCAGCTCGTCTCCTGGAACACCTGGAAGGAAATTCCCCGCTTAATAAAAACCATAGATACAACCGCAACCACCAACAAGAGCAACGGAGCAAGAACTCCTTTGCAGATGTTGTCGCCGACACAAAAATCGTTGTTCTCGACGAAACAGATCGGTTGTTGCAAAAGAGCAACCAATACGAGACACAGAAAATTCTGGGTTTCATGGCGAGGGCAGAAAAGCGACAAACACTTCTTTTTTCGGCGACCATTCCCAGAGCTGTGCGGAGGCTGATATCAACTTCTTCGGTACTCAACAAGAAGGTCAAACACAACAACGGGCGACGTGAGAGAAAAGACGACGACGCCACTTTTTTGGAAGTGGATTGCATTGGAAACAAAAACGACCGACCGGACGACACGGCACCCGTCGGCGACAAGCAATCGCCTGCAGCAGTGACTCTCGATGCGGAAATAGAAGGATCCCCCGACTCCGTGCACCGGCAGCGCATCGAAGAAACGTTTGCAGTGCTCGAAAACATGTCGCAGTTCATACCGGCGCTCTTGGCAATTATTCGGCGAGAAAAACAACGGGATAGTCAAAACTACAAGATTCTGGTATTCTTCCCAGCTGGCCGCATGGTCCGGTTTATGTTCCAGTTCTTCACGATAGGGGTTATCGAAGGCAAGAACAACATTTGGGAGATACATTCTCGAATGTCGCAATCATCCCGGACTCGAGCAAGCGCCGCCTTTCGGAATGCTCGCAATGGCATTTTGTTTTCCAGTGATGTATCTGCCCGGGGATTGGATTATCCAGACATTTCGCTCGTCGTACAAATGGGAGCACCGTCCAGCGACCAGGACTATATCCATCGAATTGGTAGAACAGGCAGGGCGGGGCAGGTGGGCAGGAGTCTCTTGGTCCTCTTGCCCTTCGAAAGGCAAAAGAAAGAGCAGCGCCGGCAGAAGGGGGGGAACAAGAAGCGGCCGGGGAAGGTGAGCTACCGCAACGATGCCAGCATAAAGCAAGACAGACAGTTGTCGTCATGGCTGAACGAATGTGGACACGACGACCATGAGGAAATGTCTTCTTCGAAATCACTTTATCAAAAGTGTCAAGACGACCTCGAATCCACGAGATTGAAGGTCAGGAGTGGTCACGTTGTTTTGACAACGGGTGCCGAAGCTGCATACAAAACATTCTTGGCGCATTACGTCGCCACAATAAAGCCTCCCAATAAGTCAAAGAGCGGTACAAAGCAGTATACGAATAGAGGCAACAGCGTTAACAACCTCAAGCCATCTGAGGTTCTTGTCCACGCCGAAGATTTTGCTAGGGGTACAGGGCTCGCCGATGCACCCGAGATGGAAGAAACGTTTTTATCCAAACTCGGTTTGCTGTAGTGCTGTGTTAGAGGATCATCAACAAAGCTTCTATCAATGTTTCAAAATAGAGTTACAGGGTCTTATCTATCATTCATTATCCCAAATATTTTCACCTTCACCTTCACTTTCACCTTCACCACCTGGCTCTTGACACCACCGATTGCAGAGCTATTCGTTTTTGTTCACTGTAGTAGCACCTATTAATTGAATTGTTTTCGAACAACACACGAGAGTCATTGTCTCCACTCTCTCCATGTATTTCGTACAGTATTTTGTATACCTTGTTCTTGTTTGCTTAAGCACAGGGTTCATTTCAATCCTGACCCACAATCACTGTTTCTTCTTAAGAGTACTCGCACCACCTTCTCCTCTGCTGTCATTGCCTTATCTTCCATGTAAAAGTCTCCCTGGTTTTGCAGCCCAAACGGTAAGTCTTTCTTTTATATTTATTATTTTCTCAGTGCTAGTGCTACTAGTACTAGTAGTTGATGCGTCTTTTCTCCAAGTTTGCTACAGCTATTGGGGTACGCAGCATGCTAGTTTGTACTGTACGAAGTAGTATGATTAGAGTACGAAGTACATCACGGCATTTGTTGTACGTTCTGTTACGGGCCTTAATCGTAGATCGGATGATCAGGCATCCGGAATCCGGAATCCAAAATCAGCACTTTTAAAGAAGAACCGAAAGCGCTATCGTTTACTGTAATCAGTGAGGGCCATCGAAATTTTGATCGATGATATCTCATGGTGTGGTGTCAATTTCTAGTTTCAAATTGTACCGGCTGGGGAAAACTGTGGATTGCGACCAGAATCTAGAACTCCCATTCCTTTCATAATGGGTCACCGCTATCATATCAAACCTACACAATGAACCATAAAATCCCACCTGTATCCTGAACAGGGATCAGGCCGCAAAAACAACCATGGACAGTACGGTATGGTATGTAACAACAACTCGTGCTTTTGTCGTCCCCCATCGGTTGCGTGCAGTATGTTTGTTTGTGTGAATCAGTGAGGATTACGTTTTTTAGATGACGAGTCGGAGGCCAAATTCCAGTACGTTTTGTAATGGAATGGTTCGATGTCGATTGCAAGAACGAGGCATTTGTCTGAGATTCACAGAACAAGGAGCGGCATTAGTACCAAATAGTTGTGGTAGCTACCGCAAGCAGCGACAACTGCTGGTCGGGTTCCTTTGCTCCTACAAAACCTCATTGTTCTTTTCACTTGCTTCACCGTATCCCTTCAACAGATGAATACGATAGATCTGCTGCGTCAGACTACACCAACGTGATGACGAACAGCCGTTTGGTGACGATCGCAATCCCTACCGAAGGAAATGTGCACAAACATCGAGAGGAATGCTAGTCTTCAAACTGGAGAGAGTAGACCAACGCAGCCCGAAGCGTCACCACTTTTGAGGACCAACGAAGCACAAGCACCAACGCCTGTGGCTTGTCGCACGCCGATCCAGGACCATCTGCTACGCTCGAAGCGAGTCCGTAGTTGCGCACGAGCGGTTTGAAAGAACGAACCTTTGTTTGACGACCGCACAGCAAAGACCCGCCAAGTCATGCAACAACAATTGTTTCGAAAGCTCCCACTACGGCATTCGAGACGGAGAAACAGCAATAGCCATAACGACAACTTCTAACGTCATCACTTATTCCCGCGAAACGCATCTCACACTAGCCTTAGCTATGCATACTTTTCGGCACTTTTAGAATCAACCCGAGGGCCATCGTGTGACAAGTCGTGATGCAGAATCGCTCTCAGGCTCGTCCAGTATGCTCTAGTGCATTGCCGTCTTTTACTTTGGTCGTTCATTTTGAAGACGTAGCTAGTACTACTCGCGGAATGCTATGTAGTCAATTGCGTTGTAGATGGTTTCACATAATATGTACAACTGTTGAATTCTATACTGTATATTTATGTTAAGAGTGCTCCACTCGTGCCCTGTTCCCTTGATGCTTTTATTTCCCACAAACGCCACACGACCGGGAACAAATTTTCTTCAGCGGCGTTTTGTACCTGCCGTATTTCCTGTTGCACTTTTTGTTCTTGGCGACCCATGCACAGGTCTTTATCTTGTTTTTCTTCCACTTGAGCCGTCCGCCGTTCATGTCTTCGCAGGAACCGACCGAGATTGGTTGGACGACGTGTTTGAATGGGGTGAGGTCGTCCGATTTGAAGAGAACCTTGCCCGTGGCATCGGCCACGCGGTAGTACCCCTTGTCTCCCTGCAGCAGGCCGTCCCCGAAGTGGTCGTACACGACGAATCGATACTTGGCGTTGTAGGGGAGACACACCTTGGTTCGTGACGTGCCGTAGGCCTCCAGGATGGGTTCGCCGGCCGCAACGGCCGTCTCGACGAGCTTGCCGTTGACGTAGTCTTCTTTGGCAATGTACCAGGCGTTGTCGTCCGGATAAAGATCGGCTTTCACGTCGACGTAGTGCATCCTGCAGGGAGGGGCCTTTGCACCGTTGGTGGACGGAGGGCTGTTTCGGAGGTCCGTGACCTTGACGACCGCGTCCCCGAAGCCGTTTCGGAGACCGAGGAACTTGACCTCGACGGTGCGCTTGCTCTGACCGTTGAAGGACTTGATCCTGTAGGATTGGCCGACGTACAAGCTGGCGACCTTGGTCGACCTGCCGTATTCGGAGGGGCTTCCGGAATCCTTGCGCACGATCGTGACCTTGTCCCAGTCCTCCATGACATCGCTGTTGGCTCCGTCCCTGCGATTGTAGCCAACGTAGTAGTCTGGAACAAGATCGGTTTGTTCCAGTCGAAGGACCACGAGTGCATCGTCGACCGCTTTGGCGTTGTAATCGGCAACGCCGCGAAGGGTAAACTGGCGAACGGGGAGATCCGGCTTGTTGTTCGAAATCGGATTGATGGTCTTGACTTTTTCGTCGTACCAGCCTAGCTGGTAGCTCTTGGCGGGGTTGTAGCACATCCGGATGTCGTCGAGGTCGTTGGAACTGCCCATCAGGCCCGACTTGTCGCCGTAGGTGGTTCTCTCGTCTCCCGAATGAGCGAGACCGAGGTTGTGTCCGATTTCGTGGAGCTGCATCGATACGGGGGAACAGCTGTTGTTGTAGAAGGACATCTTCCCGTTCGAATAGGCGTGGGCCAGCCACTCGGCTCCGCCCTTGAGCGTCCCGGGGGGCATGCACATCATGACGAGATCGAACTCCTTGCTGTTGATGAGGTCTCCGAGCTTGGCTTGGGAGGCCTTCATGGCCGCCCCCAGGAGGGTGTTGTAGTCGTTGTCGGCGGAGATGTCGTGGGAGTCGAGAACAAGGTTCACGACCCCGCGGTTGATGGCCACGTTGGTCTTGGTACGCCCCGAAAAGGGCTCGATGGAGAGCTTCCCGTGCGAGCAGGCCTCGATCTGCGACCGGAGGCAGACCTCGTCGTCGAAGATGTCGTTCTCCAGCTGCTTGAGGCCGGCGTCCGGCGCGCGGCCCTTGGCATCGATCACGCGGACGGCGAGGACGGTCAGGGACTTCTTGCCGCTCCCGGCCTTTCCCTCCCGTGTCTCGACCCGGGTCCCCGCGAGCTGCGTGCCCGCCAGCAGGTCCTGGCTGTTTCTCATGGAGGTCCCCTCCGTGCCGATGCCTCCCTCGGTGCGCAGGTCGAGGATGGAACCGGCCGGAATGTACATTCTTGGATTGGTGTCGACGTCTTCGATGATGGCTCTGCCGATGGTCAGAACCGACGTCCCCGACTTGAGAGAGGAGGCGTCAACGCCGACGGCCCGTTCCAGGCCGTCGATCTCCACGAGCTGCCACCCGATGCGCGCGGATTCTTCGGGAGAGCTTATTTCGCAGATCCACCGGTCCCCGTCCAGGGGGTCGTCCAGGACCAAGGGATCTTCGGCTTTCGGGCGATCCGCCTTCGATTCGGTCTCGCGCCTCGCGGTGGCGACCCGCGGGTCTTCGTCCGGACTAGGGCCCTTGGTCTTGTAGGCGATCTCGTCGAGGAAGAGCCGGCAGGTGGTCGGCGTGTGCACCTCGAGCCTGCGGCGGAGGCTTCGGCCGTTGCGGAGGCTGCTCGTTTCGGAAGCGGGCAGGGTTTGCTCGCTTCCCCGGAGAGCGGTCGTGGATGCCGCCGCGGCGATTGCCATCGAGAAGGCGGTGAGCAAGCGAAACTGGAGGAGCACAAAGTTGTTCATTGTTTGTTGGCTGTCTCGTGATGGGTTGTGTTGTGCTCGTTGGTGGTGTGTGTGCGTGGTTGTTTCCTGGTGGTGTGAGATGAGATGAGATGTTATKGGTGCAGAATTTGTTGGTTGGTTGAACAGGTTGCAGCTTGCCCCGTGTTTTGTGATTGTGGTTTCGTTGCTGGTATTACTGTATTTTATGAGACCTGATCCAATGCGTTGTGTGATGTCCGGTTTCGGTTTTGTTTGGGTTTGCTTGAAATGTCGTTGGTTGGCGCAAGAAGAACAAAAGGGCGATCACTTTATCTCCTCCGCAAAACGTGGGTAAGGCTCCCACCGAAAGTTCACCGGCGCATAATTCGAAACCATGTCTATGTTCGCAGCTGGTGTTCCACCAGGAATGCATGCTATTTTTCAAATGATCTCACAATGTAACATAGAAACCGCCCTCTTATGACTTTTCGCAAAACAAAGAATGTAAAATAAAATCGGGAATGATTGACATTGTCGGTTATTTAACTATCTTGCTTTTTATATGAGGATTCAGTCGTACAATATGTCACACACTAAGTAATTAAGGCGGGCTTCAACAAAGACCTACCAGTCATTGACAATATTTGATTCCAAACGTAGATTCAACGGAAGCATTATATGGAAATAAAGTGGACCTTTTAAGTGTCTCCATATACCATTTTATCTATGTTTCTTTTTGTGATTTATTTAAGGTTCTTTTGACAGAAGGGATATTAATTAAAAAAGTCATTGCTTTGTTTGATCGTCTTCCACCCACTCAAATCACTGGATATACCATACCATGATAGTTCTTTTACATCCATTGCATAATTGTGATAATGACCAATCCAGAACCGAACCGATTCAAACCAATATGCCAAATAAAAATGACATTTGTAATCATTATTAGAAGAAATAGAAAGAAAAAGCGTAGAACCGCATGAAGCATTGATTTCTGTTCTTTGAGGACAACATACCCTCGCGGAGCGTTCGTCCCAAAAACCATTTCGTACAGCACTACTTATGGTCGTAGTACCACGCACTTCTATTTTGTACCTGAAATCTCGCCGGCTTCATTTTTTGATCCCGTTTTTTGTCAGTTGGGGGGCGAACGAACCGACTCATAGGCCTCGCGGCAAGAAACAAATTCTTGCTCCGGAATCTTGATACGAATCGGTCGTCTTTTCGCAGACGTTCTGGGGGGACGCCTTCCGAGCCTATCTCGGGTACCACCCGTCAGTCCGTTTCTGTGTAATCTTTCGAGACCGTGTGTCTTCGGGATCGGTCGCGATCGATAAAACGGTACCAATCGACGATACGGTCCCGTACAAACAAGGACGTGTTACCCCATGGCGACCCGGCATTGCGCTTTAAACAAAAAACATCGGGGACAAGTGACACAATAGCACGACAAGTGCCACAATAGCCTCGCTGCCCGTGAGACCATCACTAAAGAAACACTGATAATATTTAGATTTTTTTTTAAACTTATCAATAATAAAGAAACACTGTTCTTCACTTACTGTACTTCTGAGCATCACACAACACATACGGTACCGTACGGTATATCACTCCCGGGGTCTAGACGGCCACAATCTCCGTTGGGATCACCGCGACCAGTGCGTACCGGTACCGTGCCGTGCGTACGGGACCATGCGACAACAATCGTACGGACCAACAAGTAGTGCGACATCCGTGATGGGCGTCGGGCTCTGACAGCATGCTCCGACCTTGCTAGACGAATACCGTACGGTACGGCAGGAGACCTTTCGCAAAGGAGACCACAACTTGTACCGTACCGTGCCGTCCGTACGGGACCGTGCGACATCGCACGGAGTAGAAGTACGAGTACGAGTAGTACGAGTACGTCAGTGATCGGTGTCGGCTCCGACCGCCCGTTCCGACCGACCGAACAGAACATGCTAGACTAGTACGGCAGGCGGCCTTTCGCAAAGGACTAGTCCGGCAGGATAGTGCGTTGCGTTGCGTTGCGGCCCGGCGCCTGCTTCGGGAAAGACTCCATGCCAAGGATTGGGCTGTTCGACCAACTTCTTCGCGGCCCGGGATTCCGTAGCGCGGCAGGGAGCACAAGCACAAGCAGACCGGTGGCGCAGGGCAGGGCAGGGCATGGAGTGCGCAGCGCTTGCTTGTGGGTCGACCGCCGGTGCCGTCCTTGCTCGCACTCGAACGGGCCACCGGCTTCTTTCCCGGCCCGTGGTCCCCGGCCCAGAGGGTGGTAGTTCCGAGCGGAGGAGCACAAGGATACTCGTACCGTACTACAGCAATCAACGAAGTACGGGGGAGTACGTAGCGTTTGTGGGCCGCCGATTTCGTCCTTGCCCGTTCCGATGACCCAATGTTTGTGTCGTCGACGGCGAAGAGGAATCGGGAGATCATACCAGTAGAAAGCCTCTCGGTCTTTCTTGGCGCGTTCTGTCCACGATATCTACTAGAAACACTACCGTAGTAGCGGCTAGTGGCTTCTGGTAGGGGTGCAATGATTGGCACGGCTTGGCATGAAGTAGTACGAGTACTGTACTATACGAACAGCTTCAGTCGCAGTTCTTATCTGATAGTTACTACTGTAAAGTAGTAGCACTCAGGAACCCGCAACGCAACCGTATTTGAACACTGTTTCGTTGGCAACGACGTTCTTCAATGCCATTCCGTCACGCCTGAATGAAAGTAGCTATAACGCCCCCAAACTGGTGTTGTACCCTGTATGTACGATAGACTAGTACTACGTACCCGTGACAGGGACGAGAAGAAATTATTCAAGTGTATAAGATTAATAGTGTATTAATGCAGTGGAATTCAACAGTACCAACAGTCCCCCGGCATGCTTTTCAGTCTTGCAACGCCGAAGCACTCTTTTGGATCGTATCGTTGCACTGTTGCAAAAGAAATGAGACTGCTGAAGCGTTGCGATGATCAGATACCTTTGCCTTCTTTCCATCCCTTACTGCTAGTAGTATTACTGGCGACAAAGCATCGTGCTAGGTTCTTGCCTTGAAGAAGCTGGTTGGTTGGTATCGGGTTCGTAGAACAAACCGCGTAGCCTTTTTCCTATCGTGCCAAGTTTCGCGCCAAAATGGACATTGCCAAACAATTACGATCCTTGATCGTATCGTACGTACGAGTACGGGACGAGTACGTACGTGCCGCGCGTTCGATATTGTTGGGCTACGTAGGATCTGAACAAGAACGAACCCTGCTTCGGTCCCTTCGCCGCTCGTTCCAGAATCAGTCCCTCGTGCTTCGTGTAACGGTACCTACGAGTAAAGTACCGGACAAGTACAGGTACTCGTAGGCACAGACAGGTTCAGAAATCGGTCCTTTCTTTCAAAAACTAGTTCTGTACTACAGACTAGTGGCACCGTAGGATTCGTACCGGTACGAACGCGAGGAATCGAAATCATCGCCGTCGTTTCCGATTCAAAAACTCGGAAGCATGTTTTGTGCACATACCATCCGGTTTGTTTGTACAGTACATCAACAACCACAGCCAGAGACACCGTTGCTGCTGTTGTTGTTGTTGTTGTTGTTGTTGCTCGCCATGGGCCATCCCAGACCAGCAGGCCATGGTTCGATGCATCAGATCGTGTTCCGTTTGCGGCCTCCGCTTCGTCTCGCACGGGGGAACCGGGCCCGGGCGGACGCACAGCTGCCCCGGATGCCGTTCGACAAGGCCGTCCCCGACGGGGGACGGGACGGGTGCGGTGTCGGCGGCTCCCGGGGCTGCTTCCGGAAGATCCTCCGCTGGCGGGGACAGTGGGGTGGCCGCGGAAGCCCTCGGGGCTGCCGCTAGCGGCGGGGAATCATTGCCCGGGAGCAGCAGCCACAAACACAACAGCAACAAAGTGGTAGGCTGCGAACCAAGCAGGAGTTCCGACCCCGATCGCGAGCTTTGCAGCAACACCGGCTCCGTTTGCACCACGGTCGCAGAGGGCCTTCCTTCCGAGCCACCTCTGGCCGCGGTTCCGATGGCCTCCCCACGGCCAACGAAGCCATCGGGCGGCGAGGACAGGCAGGAGCAACAACAAAAACAACAACAACAACCGCAGCAGAAACCACCACCACCACCGCCGCCGAACGGCGACGTCTGCTTCATCTGCGGGATCTCCCTCGCGCACCTCAAGCGGAGGATCGACCACATCAAGCGCTGCTCGAAAAAACACGGCATCACCGGCAGGGACGTAGTGGTGCCGCTTCCGCCCCCGGGCGGGGCCGGCCCTCGGGAAGGCGAGCGGGACGGGGGAACCCCAGGGGCACCGCCCCAAGAGCCACCTTCGGCCACCTTTGGAGGGCCAGGCACCACCGACGGCGGCGACGCCCAGTGGCACGGCGGCGCGGGTACCCTGGTCGACCTGGCGGCGGGAAAGCCCCCGGCCCCCGGCGCGGAGCTGCTGAAGGCCGCCGCCGGGAACCACGGCGGAACCCGGCCCCCGGTCCCCCTCGCCAACCGCAACCTGAACAACGTCCTGATGGCCGGGTCCCGGAGGCTCGGCGTTGCCGCGGGTGTGCACCGCCACAAGCACGGGGCCGCGCCCGCGGAACCGGACCGGAGCCGCAAGAGGGGGAGACCGGGAAGCGCCGGTGCCCACCGGGCCGGCTGGAACTGCCCGCTCTACAAAAAAATCACCGGGACGGACTTTGTCGTCGATGGCTTTCACTACGCCAAGCGGTAAGTGCGAGCGTGTGCGTGTGCGTGTGTGCGTTCGTGGGCGAGCCGACCGGAGGAACGAGCGGCCGGCAACGCTTGGATCTCGATTTTGCCGCTTTGTCGAATCGAGTCCATTTTCTCATCCCTTGTTGCCCCTGGCTCCTTGTGCACTTCCTTTCTGCCTGCCTGCTGCGCTAGAACCCTGACGAAGAACTATTTTCTTTCCCACTTCCACTCCGATCACTACGGGGGCATTGCTTCCTCGTGGGACGCCGGGACGATCTACTGTTCCCTGCCGACCGCCTCCCTGGTCCACCAGCAGCTCGGTGTGGACAAGAAACACCTGCACCCGCTGCCCATGAACACCCCCACCGTCATTGAGAGCAGGGGAAGGGCCGTTACGGTCACCCTGCTCGATGCCAATCACTGCCCGGGGTGAGTGCGGACGAATCCATGAAATGGATGGATGCGGCACGACCTTGTGGGATGGCTGGCGCTGTCTCGGTGGGCTTGTTTCCTCCTTGCTGGCGCACTGGCTGTTTTGTTGTTGTCCTACTCACGAAAACACGTTTTGGTTGTCTCTCGTTTCCTTTGGATTCGATTCGATTCAATTCGATTCGTTGCTTGTCGAATATTTCCTTTTCCATTTGGGACCACCAGCGCCGTGATGTTCTTTTTCGAGGTCGGACGCCGCACCATACTCCACGTCGGCGATTTTCGGTGGTCGAGGGACGCAATGCTCGGGGATCCGTCGTCTCCGCTTGGCAGTATTGCGTCCCAGAAGCGAGCCCTCGACGAGCTCTACCTCGATACAACCTATTGCGACGAAAAATACCACCTGCCGGAGCAATCCGTTGCCATCAAGGCCACCATCGAGGCGTTCGAAACCGAAACGGCAAAGAAGGGCAGGACCCTTCACCTGTTCGGGGCGTACACGATCGGAAAAGAGAAAATCTGGGCGTCCGTGGCCCTGCGATTCGGACGAAGGGTCTGCGTGGACAGGAGCCGGCACAGGGTTCTCTCGGCCCTGGATCTTCCGGAGGAAATCACCAGCCTCCTGACCACCAACAAGGAAGAGTCCAACCTGTGGGTGGTCCCCATGGGCCACCTGAACATGAAGAAACTCCCCGACTATCTCGGCGCCGCCAATTCCAAGCCCTTTTCGCCCCACTACGACCGCATCGTGGGGTACCGGCCCACCGGCTGGTCACTCTCGTCCAAGCCGGGGGGAAGCGTCCTCACCAGCCGCACCAGCAAGGACCGCCGCCTCACGATCCACAGCGTCCCGTACAGCGAACACTCTTCCTTTCCCGAGCTGGTGGACTGTCTGGCCTGCCTCCGACCGGAGAAAATCGTTCCGACGGTGAAGGCCTCCGCAAGCGGCGAGCAGGTGAAGCTGCTGATGGGGGGCCTGCGCCAGAGGCAGCGCACCTCGAAACTCTTTTTCGGGAAAGCAGTCTAGAACGAACGAAATGGTCCACCATTTGAAACGGGGATCTCTAAGATATTGCTATAATTGGTACTGGTTAGTCGGTTTATCGGTTGGTTTGATCGTAGGTTCTTGGCTACTGCAGTTACTAAGTAGCGTGTGTCATTTCGGTCACACATGCAGGCCTGCTCGTTTGTTGCACCACGATAATCCATGCGTCTTCAAGTCCTTGGGGATGCAACCCCGTTCACTTCCGTCATAGGCAAAGACCGAAACGCATCGGGTAGGTGGCAGTCGACGCCGAACAGCGTGCTGCTAGTTGATTTCTCGTGGGATGCTTCAAGCCGTTCGAGGGCAATCGTAGGGAACCGATCGAGCATTCCCGACACGACAGGGATACCGACACACGACAAGACAGTGGATCGGGACAGCTCGATGATTCCGTTTACTTTCCCCCCCACCAGCCAGTCGCTCGTTCCGCAATCGATGGAATACACAAACCGGACGCCCTCCATGTCGTAGCTGCCGCCGGGGTCGGCAACAAATTTCATTTCCACCGGTTCGCCGACCAGGCCGTGACTTTTCTCTAGCTCAAGAGCGAACGGAATATCCGCTGCGTTCGAGGAATCCTCTTGGGATAGACTAGAATAAAACTCGTCCAGATCCAGGGGAAGGGCGAGTGAATACTCTTTTTCCGTGTCGGCGTAAAGCTTCAGGTGCAGCTTGGATGATTTTTGGGGCTCCATAGAAAGTCCCTTTTCAACGGTGCATTCAAAGGCAAACGAAAGCCGATCACCGTCCGAAACGGTTTGTTCGAGAACATTTTCGTTCAGATCGGTGCCGGTTGCTTCTGCGATCGGAGAGGCCATCTCGAGGCCCCACTCTTTTACTGTTGAGAGATACGGCGTGTTTGAAGTGACTGTGATACTCAACAAAAATCTATCTTTAGCGTGAAGCCAATATGTTTCGATGGATTCGACGGATAGAGCCGTTTTGTCTTGCACGGGTGCAAATGACTCTAAGGTTGTTTTCGTACTTTCCTGGTTCGACTCATCACTTTCTTTGGTATGGGAGTGCAAATAGCTAGTCTCTGCTTTGGCAACCAAGCCATGGTTTGAGTTCATGGAATCGACTTGCGACATGAAGCCAGTGCCGCATCTGACGTGAGTTGTCATCGTCAGCCTCTCCCCTGGTTGGCACGGTTTGAGATCGATTTCCCAATCTTGCCTCCATTCGCTAGTAGAAGGATCTTCTCCAGGTGGAATGAGCAAAATGCCATCAGTGCCAGAAACAAAAAGTTTTGCAGAGTTGACAAAATCAGTTCCGGCGTCGAAAGCCACCTGTATCTCTTGGTCCTGTCCCGGCACCAACGTGCTAGGCTCGATTGAAATCGAATGAGTAGGTTTACTTGGTAACACATCTACGCTTAGCATTGGCTCTTGCAAGTCCATGCTATCATAGTAGAAGTACCCTTGCTTCCAAACTAGTTCAATCGTAGACAGAATATAATGGCCAGCACTAGTGGGGGACCATTCAAACGAGAATTTGTTTTCTCCAGGATTGAGTTCTATCGGTACATCAATCGACAGAACCTTCGCGGCATCCTCCTCTTGCACAGCATCGCCGTTTGTAATTATGGCAGTAAAGTCATCGACAGTTAGAGTGAACAATTTCACCGAAGTTAATTGGATCGATCCAGGTAGATGACTCCTGATTGTAATTGGAATTAGTATTTTTTCTCCAACAGAACAGGATCTTTTTTCTACTCGTTTTTGGTCTAACATCTTCCCCATTTTTGAACTCTCAGATGGTGTTGAAATCGACAAAGATGTTTCAATGAACAATAGTCTGCTATACCTCGCATTCCCTATACTCGGGTGTTCGATAACTCTCAGAAGATCGTCGAACAGAGCTATGAGGGCTTTCTTTGGGGCAACAGATTTACTCCGCGGACTAAAGCAGGAGCACAACGTCTTCAAATAAGCTGTAGCTTCCACAGTTGTTCGCTGGCAATAAGCAAGGCGGAATATTCGCCAAAAATGAGCACGATCCCAATGATCTATCCTATACACTTTGACAATCTTCTGAAAGCTTGCTGAAGCCGAGTGGAAATCACCCTTCCTAACGTAATACTCTCCAATTTCGGATTGAATCCTTGCCGAAAGCCTGAAGTGCTTAGCGATGTGGCTTGTATCGATAATTGCACGACACAGCTTGAGATAAGTTTCTCCAAAATCATCCAAGGAATTCATTTGATCATTGGATGGCAATAGAAATTGTCGCTCCAGTGTTCCCGTCCCAAAAAAAGGGTTTTGTTCTAATCCTAGCGCCGGCTGCTTCGCCTCCCTTTCAGCTTCGTCTTCGCATGGCACCCATGGAGGCCAAGGCTGACCTAAATCCTTCGGTAAATGTTTTGGGCGCACGGAAAACTCTTCGGAGTTTCCAAAGTGATCATCTCCAAGTTCTATGAGAAATAATCTAGACACTTCTAGTATTTCACTCAACTTCGCAGCGACTTTCTCGTCACGTTCCTTCTCAGCCCTGTTGTCAGTGAGAGTATTTCTTCTCTCTGATGATTTCTGCGGTTGGCAATTCAGAAATTGACTCGTTGCACTGTAAATATCCCAAGAAAATTGAACCACCCATGATGCAGCCCTCGACATTCGTTCATGGTGTTCTTTCTCATCCAATTCCGATACCCCTCGCACTAGTATTGAGTACATGACTTTTATAAAAGATTGGCAACGTAACAACAACTCAACAGGATCCTGCATTCGAAAAAGCAATGATAATTCACGAGCAAACAAGTATCTTCGCATGACATCCAAAATTGCAGTCAAATCGTATTCGGATTTAATTTTCTTTCGAAATCCCAAAAAATCTCCCGCATCTGCGAGTTCAGCTAGATTCTGCGATGACTCATCTTCCATTAGAGCTTTTGATAGTCTACGAGCATGTCGAACCTTGCTCTCTTCTTTGTCAGTGAGGTCTGGCATGTACAAACGGAATTCATCGTATTGCAAAAGGGCTTCGCCTGGCAGTTGCATCTGTTCGTAAGAAGATGCCAGGGACTCTTTCACCAAAAAGAAATGACTGAGATTGAAGGCGTATGGGTTTGGTTTTTGCGGCTTGCTACTCATAGCACCTCCGCTTTCGTAATTTTTTGCTGCCGTAGCGGCGGTAGCACGCTGAGCGTCCAGACGTTTTAGCTCGTTTGTGTAACGCCGAATGCGATCTTGAAACCCATTCACAACGACTGTGCCCAACATTCTGTTAAAGACATGCCATTCCTGAACCATGATAGAAAGCCCTTCTTCCGAGGGGGGCGACCTATCCAAAGATCCCGTTGAAAGTACGGAAACCTTACCATTGGGAAAGTCTGTGACGATTTTTTTGTACAAAGATCTTTCGGTTTTTGATAGATGTTGCAGTGCCGAAAGTACATTGATAGGGCAAGACTCATCGCCATCTCCATCCGCATTGGGATCACCATTTATGAAGAATGCATCGTCACCGCTATCAATGGAGTTTTTACTTATCGCATCATCGTTTCTTCCATGCTCAGACATTGATCCACCTCCAAATCTTTGTCGCGCCATGCCGAGTAATCCCATCCTCCCGGTGTTATTATTCGTCTTGTTCGCAGTGGGGGTCGCAGGTTTTGGCTGGTACGAAATATTACGGCCGTCACCAACAGGGACATAGACAATCATATAATCGGCGGAATGGCCACCCTGTTGATTCGCGGTCGTATTCGAAGCAGTCGATTCAAGTTGAGTGGTGAATGCCCTTAAAGCAGGTCGAATTTTGTCCTTATAGTGGTCGAGATTTTCGCATGCAGCAATATAAACGTGACAGAATGGACCAGTGTGCCACTCGGATGGGTCACTAACGGGAGTCATGGCCGTCAAAGCCGCTCCGCCCCATGGAGTATTGGGATTGTCTGGAGTTGATGCTTCGGTGCTGTCTACTGTGCTGCCATTTCGAGTGATCACGGGGCGAACAGGTAACTTGCTGATAAAATTTGTTTCGCCTGTTCGCACGCTTTTATACTGAACTGATCGAAGAACTGATCCATAATCGCGCTCGAAGATGTAGGTGAGGTTTTCGTATACGTTTTCGACTGTCAACGACGCCGAGATTGATTTGCTGCTACCGCCTATTTTCTTTAGCACGCCTTTCTGCTGCTGAAGCATATTCTTTACTTTGCTTTTCGGACTATTTGAAGAAGATGATTCTGACGAAGATTCTGCTTTGGTGGTTGGGTCGATAAAATTAACGGTAGCAAAATATTTTGGCTTGTCCGAAGGTACTGCTCCTCCTCCGTCAACGGATGATGACGACGAAGAGGCGATGCGACGTTGTTCTCTAAAACGTTGAAATCCTTTAGCCAGGCTTTTGTATAAGACATTATCGATTTCGTTCACCTGATTGGAAATGAGCAACGAATCGAACTCATTGACTGTCTTCTTCTCCGAATCGTTCTTTCCTTTGCTCTCATTCGCCGTGTCATGGACCCCATTTTCACCGTTTCCGACATTGTTCTTGTGCTGCATGCTTGCTCTTCTTTCTTTCTTCTCGATTTGTTGCTTCGCATGCTCCATGGTCGCCCTTCTTTCTATCTTCAGCTGCTTTGCTCGTTCAGCGATGTTGCTCTCCCCCAAAGAAAAAAATCCAGCACCGCTGTTAGAGTTTGCAACGGACAACGAAGATGATGCCGTGTAGTTAAACTTCTGTTTCGGAGGGGTCCCTTCGTCCTTCGACTTTTTATCCGCCATGTCTTGTCTCTGTTCAATGGTGTTCAACCTTCTCCAGATAAATCCATGTGGTAAGAATAGGTAAGCGAAATAGATAAGCTCCTCGTTAAAGTTACGTGCCGGATGAGACACTGTACCTTACTACTTCGGACATGTTAGACTCGACGAGTTTCAGTGTCATTGAGATTCTCGCAGATGTACGTGTACGTTACGTTACTGTACTACTGAGAGTAATTTCAAAAAATAATCTTTGTCACCAGTCACACGAACAACAGACTTACAGTACAGGCCGGTACTGTACTCTACTTCAGTACTTATCTAATTCTTTTTCAAAAAATAATATTGAACGTCGCAAGTCCTATCCTCGTACTGAAACTGGTCCTCGTACTGATCTTAATGGAAAGGAAATTCTAAATGTACGAGAAGTTACCGTACTATCATAGCAGAGTTGTTCGGAAGGAACAACGAATTAGGCGGTAGGGTGCGGTATTATGTACCGTACCGTCATGTAAATACTGTACGAGTGCGTACGTACGGTACTGTTTAAATTTTTCATACGCGCACAACAACTAGCCAGGAGAGGAGGAACATACACGATGCGCGGTCATTTCTCATCTTTTTGCGAAAGATTTTTCAAAAAGGACGTTCGAGGAAAGGGTGATGATGTGTTTGGGGTTCGTACAGTGTTGGGAGGCTACAGAAGTACAGTACCGTATTGATCGTACTGTGCTGTAGGGCACTGGTACTCGTATCATACCAAGTGATTTGTTGTTTTCCCTATTTTGTATTTTGGTTTCGGCGCGCCAATGCCGCCAGTAGACAGTACTGGCGTATCCGTACCAGAGGTACGAAGGACCGAAAACTAGAACAATGTGCAGTACGCGAGTACTGTACCTCCTACGTACTACGAAGTAGTACAGCTCGTGGTTTGTAGTCAAACAATCATTTTTGTCGCTGCCAACAAGCGCGGAAGAATCAGAAACAAGGATTGTTGCTGATGCACATCGCAGAATAGAATTCGTTGGAAAAGGATATCATCGCACATTGGCAAACGCCGGAAAGTACGGTGCAACAAAGCCTATCTTCCGCGACGTTACCTTACGCTACGTCAAGCTACAGCCGTCCACTTCCAGAATGATCACTTCCTTCTTCAAGCCAAAGAGAGTCCGAGCTTCCGCCGGGAAAGAAAACGATTCCGGTGAACGGGAGGAGACGACCACCGCTGTCAAAAAGCTCAGGACGCACATCGATCCACCATCAAAAAAGAACGCGACCTTGTCCCCCGAGGCAAAGGAGCTGGTGTCTTATCTGAACCACACCAATACCGACAGCGATGATTCGTCGTCGTGGAGGGACGCCCTTGGGAAGCACATTTCGTCTCCTTCCTTTGACCGGCTTGCCACGTTCGTCGCCAAAGAACGGTGCGTCCTGAAGCCAGACCGAAGGACCTTTTTGATTGTTTCAGTGATTGGCACATTGCATGGCTTGCAGTGTACTGCGCCGTATCCMTGCGCTCTCACACCAGTGTTTCTCCTTTGCTCTGGCGGCTCTTTTTTGGTGCTATGCCATGCGTCTGTGTGTGTGCGCGATTGTTTGCGTGCTTGTTTGCGACAGAAACCAGAAAACCGTGTTTCCGCCTGTGGAAGACACTTTTGCCGCGCTGAACCTCTGCCCGCTCTCGAAGGTAAAGGTCGTGATCGTCGGGCAGGACCCCTACCACGGACCCGGGCAGGCCCACGGGCTCTGCTTCTCGGTGCGCCGGGGGGTCCCGGCGCCTCCATCGCTCCGGAACGTCTACAAGGAGCTCCTGAACGACGCATCGATCGAAAACTTCCGCTCGATCCCGGGCCACGGGAACCTCGAGCGCTGGGCACGGCAGGGAGTTTTGATGATCAACAACGTCCTGACGGTGCGGAGGGGGGAGGCCCACAGCCACAAGAAAAAGGGATGGGAAGCGGTCACGGACGAAATCATCCGCGCGGTCGACCGAGCCAACCGGCGGAAACAGCAAATCGCGGAGGGTGGCACGAAGCGGGGCGGCGTCGTCTTTTTGCTGTGGGGAAAGCCCGCCACCGAAAAGGCCACCACCGCCCTTGCGGGAGCAGCCTCTCGCCACACCATCATCTGCACCTCCCACCCGAGCCCCCTGGGGGCGACCAAGACCAAGTCACCGTTCCTGGGGAGCAGGTGTTTCGGTCGCGCCAACGAGGCGCTGCGGAAAATGGGGCACGAAGAGATCGACTGGCGCGTGGACGGGCCGCTGGCGCAGGAGTAGCGAGCGAAACAGCAGGAAATACCACCTTACTTGGAAGCTGGGTTGCGGGGGGGACGCAGCGAGAAGGAGCCTATTTTGGTTCCCGCAATCACTCCACGCCGTACGAAACAATTTATCGACTATCCCACTTCCACTGATGCAGGGCATCGCCCCGGTGCGTTCGATGCGACACGCTCCAAAACGGCTCCAATTGTCAGTCCTGTCTTTCCATTACCAAGCGGAAGTTGCTAGGCCATCCAAACAGCAAACGGCTAAAGATTTCTACAGCAATAAATAAATTGGTAGAAGTAACGAATAACGACTTCTGTTACCGGGTTACAAACGCCTCTCCAAATTGGCAATGCTTCCGTTTCATTGCTTCGGAACGTAGGCACATTCCTCGCAGTCCAGGGGCACTTCTGTGGTGTCGTGAAAGGCCGAGAAATCGATGCTCACCACCGGATCGAGGTTCGACGGTCCGCTCCGCTGCCTCCGGCTGTACGGGTGGACGCACTCCGCGAACCTGTGGTTCCATGTCATGTCGCAGAGCTTGTAGGAGTGGCGTGCCTGTGTGGCCGCCCCGGTCCCCTCGTCCGTCCCGTCTACCAGCACCACCACCTCCACGTCCCGATCGTACAGAAACTCCTTGATGCATCCTTCGTTGGCTTTCAGATAGTCCGGCGACGGGGGAAAACTGCGCTCGCCGTTGTTGCTGCTGCCGGTACCACCGGTCCCTCCCCCGCCAGGCGGGGGATACCGATGGGATTCCGATAAAACGTCGAACCAGAGCGGTGCCGACGGACACAGGGGCGAGGTTTCGTCGATCCGGTGCACGACGACCTGCGGCAGGCCCATCCACAGGTGGGAACCAAACCTGTCGTCGGGCTGCAGCAGCCTCATCTGTCGGCTCACAAAGGACGTCGTTTCGATGCGAAACGGCGCATCGCCGCCGGGGTGCTGCGGTATCCGCTCGTGCCGTATGCAATAGCACCGGACGGTTGCCTCGATCAGGTGGTGCTTGCGCCTTTCGCCGAGGCGGAACATCAGGTGGGGGACCCCCCGCACGTTTCGGACGATCGCCTTGTCGCTGAACAGAATGGACCGGCTCCGTTTCGCCCCCCGCGAGATCCGGTGGAAAATCAGGCCCACCGCCACGGCATCGAAGACGATCGCCGTGCAGATCTGCATCAGGACGATCAGCAGGGGCGAGTAACAGCCGCCAAAGTAGTAGTCCGACACGCCGTAGCCGATCGTGGTCATGGTGGAAAGGGAAAAGTACATCGCTTCCATGTGGTCGTTGATGTCTGCCGTGTGGTGCGGTGCGGTGTGGTGTGGTGTGGGCAAGCAAGCAAGCAGCACGTTCAAGCAAAGAAATCGCGGAAATCGGTCAGCACGGCTCGGGTCTCCCACACAGCACGAAAGAGAACGAACGAAAGGCGTCCCGGAACCCCACGACACCGGAAGGTCAGAATTCTATCTTGGCACGTACCCATGTCACAAAAGGCAATCGTCTTTGTGCTTCCGTCCGGATTCACTTCCGCCTTGCTTCCGAAGATAGAGAGCGACAGGTAGATGAACCCAAAGAAGCAGATGATCAGCGCGTAGGAACAAAAAAGCAGCAGGAAGAGGACCGCGGTTTTTTTGTAGGCCAGCCAGAAAAACCAGTCCTTCCCCCACTCTTGGTAGATTCTCCGGCGCCAGCAATACCATCTGCAAAAGCTGCGGCACGGGCCGTTTCCGGTTGTACCGCTCCGATCCCTGGGAGGTTCCGTTGCAAGCCTTCGTTCCACGCCCAGCCGACCCTTGGACTGCCGAAACATTCCGTTCCTATCGAGGATGCGTTGTTGCTGTGGTTGGAATTGTTCCTCCGGCAACTGGTACTGGCCTTCTACATCTCCGTCCTCGTCCTCCCCACTGGCCGCCGAAGATGACACAAGAGTGGTAGAACGGTGACGCAGCTCGGACAGGTTGCCGCCGCCGTTGTTGCTGTTGTTGCTCTCGAAGGACGGCGACGATGACAATAGCGGTGCTCTCATCCTTTCGAAGACCTGCTGCCCGCCGTCCTCTGCTTCCTCCTCCGCAATCGGAAATTCTTCTGCGAACCGGTTCGATCGTCTCGCCATGTTGATCACGCAAGATTCAAGGCCGGTGGTTGTTACCGTCTTTGTTGTGCGTGTTGACGGACCGAAGATTTGTTGATTGATGATGTTGTGATGTTTTTTTCGGAACGAACAGAATCGTCGGATATTCGAATTATCACTAGTGCAACCGTTGTGACTTGCAGCGGTATGACACCCGCAACAGTCTTCGTTTGTCGCGAAGTACCACTGCAGTCCGTGCTGCTACTGTATCGTATGGTATTAGAGTATGAGTTTTATGTAAGAATGCTTGTTTCAACAGTAACAAACAGTAGGACGCACGGTACCATAAGTACTATGACTTTACCAACGTACCGTACGTACGTACCGTAGCAAAGGACAGAACGCTGCGAGGAAAGGACCTCGTCGAAAAGAGCGAACACAAAACATCACCAACAAACAACCACAACCCCCGTCACACCTGGCAAAAATCAGGCGGGTGCAAACACAAACCATTCGACCCCACAAGTCTCGAACCAATTGGTGTGCTGCCATCGATACGCAGAAACCTTGCTCCCACAAAAAGCCAAAAAAAAGAACCAGAACGGCCGCGATTCCGCATCGCAGGAACTCTTCGCAAAGAAAGCAAACCCAATCGCAACGCCGCCCGCCACGCGCACAGCCCACGGCGAAAACACACCCAGCATCGCTGCGGCCGATACCATTCGACTCGGCCCACAAACAAACCCCAAAACAAAGACGCACACGCCACAATGGCCGGGACAGCGGGACTCGCCCGAGCGG
This sequence comes from Pseudo-nitzschia multistriata, assembly GCA_900660405.1. Lineage (NCBI taxonomy): Eukaryota > Bacillariophyta > Bacillariophyceae > Bacillariales > Bacillariaceae > Pseudo-nitzschia > Pseudo-nitzschia multistriata. The sequence continues at coordinate 94,464 of CAACVS010000531.1, forward strand.
CCGCTCGGTCCCTGGGGTTGCCACTGTCATCTCCCGCGGCGCGAAGCGTCCCCCGGCGGGCCTTCGGGGTCACCCCCCTGGGCAGCCTCCCGATGAAGGCGGGGACGGAGCTCGAGAGCCTTTCCATCTTCAAGGGCCAGCCGGCCCCCGTCGTCGCCGAACGGGCCGAGTACCCCTCCTGGGTGGCCGAGCTCCCGACCCCCCAGCCGAGCCTGGCCGCCCTGAGGAAAATCCCCAACGAGGAAGCGGACCTGGACCAGATCAAGCGGTACCTGAAGCTGACCCGTCGCCAGGCGGTCCGCCAGCGGAACGAGGAGTCCGCGGCCTAGGCGGAGCGGAAGGGGAGCAAAACGCACGAACAAAGCAAAACAAAACAAAACAAAACAAAACCAAACAAAACAAAGCAGATTTCTTATGGTTTCGATCCCAACTCGCCTTTCTTCTTCCGTGGCATGCTTGCCCTGAGGAGCAACGTGCAAAAGTTTTCGATGCCGTGTGCGGTGAGATTTAGTGTGTTGTACCATGCTACCAAAGCAGAATCGAAGATAAGGTAATCAGCTTTTAAAACTATTATAATCAATCCATTCCATTCCATTCCAAACGTCGATTGATGGATTCGTTCGGGCGGGCGGAGAAGAGACGATTGTTGGGTTTCTGCTGCCATCGGTGTCCTCGGTTCTTTGAAGCCTGTCGGTCCAAACAGGGATCGAACCGAACCATAGCCGATTCCCCCCCGCAGGAAACCGCAGCGATTCCTGCTAGAAACGCGGCGAGCACAGCACGCACCGCTCCTTGCTTCCGCCGGTGGCGTTTCGTTCCCCACTCGTTTCCGCCAATGGTCCGTGGCCGCGGCGTCTGCCTCGCCGTCGATGCCGCAGCAGCTGCAGCAACAGCAACCCTGCCGCCGGACCCGGGACGCTTGCTGCTTCCCTGGATCGCATCGGGACCCGGAACACGAACGCACCGTCCCCCTTTCGCCGGATCGTTACTCGTCTCGTCTGTCCTTCGCCCAAATGAACCGAGGGTTCGTGCGTCTCCCGGAATGGAACGCGCGCCAGCTTTTTTCCCGCCGGAATTCCGTGCGCATCGTAGCGGAAGGTACGCACGACCTCCCGTGGACATTCCAATCGCATGGTTGCCTCGTTGCTTGTACGTACCGTACCGTAACGTCCGTACGGCTGTGTACACATATTCTGTTCTACTGTATGTTGGTTCTCGGGCTTGGATGCTTTTTTGCTTCCTTCTCTGGAAGCGATAGACACAGCGTTTTCTTTCCTACCGCACTGCCCCATTGACTTGCAGCCCGTCGACACCGCAACTAGTTCCAAGACCCGGGCAAGGCAGAACACAGGACAGCAGAACACAGCTCACGCACAGCTCACACACAGCTCACAAACAGCGCAAAGCGCACAAACGGCACACCATGAGCAGCGGCACCCTCGACGGATGGCTGTCCGCGAAAAAGACCAAGAAGGAAATCGCCCGGGATTCCAGTCGCGCCAGGGACGCACGGAAGAGCCAGCGGAAGAAACCGGTCTCCTGGACGCCGGACGAAAAGACCTCCGGGAAGGGGCGATCCGCGGGGCGTTCCAAGCCGAAGAAACACTACGGATTGGACGACGACGACGACGACGACAGCTATTTCCTGAACGACGACGTAGATGAAGAGGTCGTCCCGTCCGAGAGCGAGGAAGAGGAGGACTTTGACTTTGACGAGGAGGAGGACGAGGAGGACGAGGAAGATCTGGTGCACGACGACGACGACGACGACGACGAGACCGACGACGACGACAAGGGCTACGGGGGTGGCAGAAAAGCAGCCGGGAGGGCCCGGCCCGGGGCCGGTGCGCCTCCCAGCGACGACGACGACGACGACGACGACGACGACGAGAGCGATTCCTTTCTCCCCACCGGGAGGATCCGGCCGAGCGTCCCCTCCAATCTGCTCCGGGCCAACGCCAGGGCGGCAAAGAGGGGCTCCGGGCTGGAAGCCCACAGCCGCTCGGTGGTTGCGAAAAAGGCGAGGACGAACGCCGGAGGCTCCCGGGTGCGGCTCCAGGCACCGGCGCTCAAGGCCCCCGGGCCCCTTTCCTCGGCGGTTCGTTCCAAATACGACCACGACGACGACGACGACGAGGAACTGACGTCGCCCCAGTACACCCCAAAGAAGGCGCACCGCGGCAAGAGCCGGCCGAATCTGGACGCTGCCTACGACGAGCTCTTTTCGTCCGACGAAGAAAACAGCCACAACGGCAACGGCAAGCGCAGCGCCTCCCACAAAAAGGCCGCCGGCGCCGGCAAGAAGGCCGGCCACCGCGAAAGCACGAGTTCCGGCTATTTCACGGCGTCCGCGCGGGCCAGGCCGGTGCTGTGCCTCGACGACTTTAGCAGCGACGACGACGACGACGATGGCGTGACCGGCGGGAAGGCAAGGAACCAAGGCGGGGGCCGCAGCGCGCTAGAAGACACCCCCGAGCCACCGGGGGGGAACCGCCGCCTCCCGACCAAGAAACCGGGAAAACCAAAACCGAAAAAGGCCATTGCGATCCACGATTCCTCGGACGAGGAGGAGGTCGTGCGCATCGACCTCTGCGACGACGACGACGACGAGGGTTTTGACGAAGACACCCGGGTTGCCATGAGGCTTTCTCTGCAGCACCATCAAAGACAGAAACAGAAACAAAAACAAAAACCAAAACCAAAACCAAAACCGAAAAAAGCAAAGGCAATCGACGTGGACGACGACGAGGAGGAGGACGCAAAGGTCGAGGCGCTCCTCAACGACTCTTCGGAAGACGAGGGGGACGACCCGGGCGGCGAGGACTACGTCGACGAGGAAAAGGAGACGGCGACCTCGGTGCTGAGGACGGCCGAACAACTCAGCCGCCACGTGGTGCGCGCCATGAGCGGGTGGTTCGAGAACGGCAGCGGAAGCGGAAGCACCGTCCAGGGCATCATCGCCGACGGAGCCGTGGCGCTCGGGAACGCGGAGATCCGAGACCAAAACGAACACGGGAGCGGAAGCGACGCAAGCGGCCACCGGTGGATCGGGCCCTCGGTCATGAAGCAGGCCTGTCCGAAGGTGACCCTTTCCCCGTACCAGCTGGTGGGGGTCAACTGGATGGCCCTCCTCAACGGGATGACCTGCGAGGTCGGCACCAAGGGGACCAAGAACGTCAACGGGGTCCTGGCGGACGAGATGGGACTGGTGCGTGGCTAGACGGGGTTTGGTTGGGCATTGCTTTTTTTTCAAAGCCGAGCGTGTTCTGACCGGCATGTTGTTTGTTTGCTTTTTTTTTTAAAAAATGCCTAGGGGAAAACCGTGCAGACCATTGCCTTTCTCGCGTGGCTGAGGCACCGCCGACGGAAGGAGGCAAAGGGGAGAGAGACGCTCCCCCCGCTCCCCCACCTAATCGTGGTGCCGGTCTCAACCCTCCCCAACTGGAAGCGGGAGTTTGAAAAGTTCTGCCCAAGCATGAACGTCATGACCTTTTACGGATCGCAGGTGGAACGGGAGTGCATCAAGAGCACCCTCGGGTCGTACCTTCCGAAGAACCGCCACCTAGACCCGCCGGTGGAGCCGGAGCTCCACGTCATTCTGGCTCCGGTGTCCTATTTTTCCAAGGAGAACTCCCCGGACCGGAAATTCCTGACCAGGTTCAATTACGACTACATGTAGGTATTTGGATTGGATTTTGTGTCGTTGCATCGCACCGGCGCGTTCGAGTGAGGATCCCCCTTTGTTTCTTCGACGTTCGTATTCTTTGGAAGCTCACAAACATTTGCCGTTCTTGTTTTTCATGTTTGCGCGCATCGATGCACGGTCCAGGGTTGTGGACGAAGCCCACAACCTAAAGAACGCAAAGTCAACGAGGTATAAAATGCTGGACAAGGTCAGGACCGAGCACCGCTTGCTTCTGACGGGGACACCGGTGCAAAACAATCCGCAGGAGCTCCTGAACATGCTCTCTTTTATCATACCCCTCTTTTCGAAAGCCGGCGCGTCCTTCGAGGAGAAAGACAACTACACGGAACAAATGCTGAAACACTTTGTCGATGCCTCGGTGGAAGACGAGGACGAGCAAGCGGCCTACAGGAAGCTCAAGCAGCTCTTTGCCCCCTTTGTCCTGCGCCGCAAGAAGGACGACGTCATCCACCAGATGCTCCCCAAAAAGGAACGAAAGACCGTCTTTGTCGAGCTCTCGAAACCCATCCGGTCGGTCTACGATTCCATCATCCGGTCGCACTTTGAGAAGAACGGAACCACCGTGAACCCCGGAACCGGAGAGCACCTGTTCACGAACCTGCGGAAGTGTGCCCACCACCCACTCTTGCTCCGCAACCGGTGGAACACCACGGAGGAACGAGACCGCCTCATCGAAGACCTTATCAGGTTCGGTGCGTTCAGGGGCGAAGCGTGCACGAAGGGAAGGGTCGGCGAAGAGATCAAGTCCTGGAACGACTTTGACATCCACCGTGAGTCGCATTATGGCTGTTGTTGTTTTTGTTTTTGTTCTTGTTTTTGCCGACTCGAGTTGCCCGACTGCTCGCTATTTCGTGCCACCGATATCGAATCCTTCCTAACCGCCCGCGTGTTTTGTTTCTGTATGCTTTTCAAGTCACCGCTCTGAATCTCATTGACGAAAACGAGCACCGGAGGCCGTTTCTTCAGAAATACGTTCTGGACCAAGAGGATCTCTTCGATTCCACCAAGTTCGATCACCTCCGCGGACTGCTGCCGCGGCTGGTCAAGGAGGGACACCGGATACTGATTTTCTCGTCCTGGACGTCGTGCCTCGATTTGCTCGGCTGCCTGGTGGAGTACCTCGGGATCCAATTTCTGCGGATGGATGGGAGCTGCCCGTCGAAGGAGCGCCAGAGGCTGATCGATCTGTTCAACAGCGACCCGTCCCACTCGGTCTTTTTGCTGTCGACCAAGGCCTGCGGCCTGGGGATCAATCTCACCTCGGCCGACACGTGCATCCTCCACGACCTCGATTTCAACCCCTTCAACGACCTGCAGGCGGAGGACCGGTGCCACCGCATCGGCCAGAAAAAGCCGGTCACGGTGTACAAGCTCATCACGAGAGACTCGGTGGACGAGGACATTTTCAAGATGCAGGAAAAGAAGGTGCGGAAGGCTGCTGCCCGAAACCGCAAGCGTGTATTTTGTGGTGCATTTGTTTCGTTCTCTTTGGTTTGTTTGTTCTCACACTGCGAATGTTTGTGTTTGCTACCTCTGTTGCCCGGAATTGCGATGGGGTACGGTTTTGGGTGGTGCGATGCAACTCGATGAAACGCAACGCAACGCAACGCAACGCAACGAAACGAAACGAAACGAAACGAAACGCAACGCAACGCAACGCAACGAAACGAAACGAAACGAAACGCAACGCAACGCAACGCAACGAAACGAAACGAAACGAAACGCAACAGGCAAAGATGAACGCCGCCATTATGGACCCGGCGTCGTCGAAAAAGGAAAAGAACGCGATCCTCAAGTCCGTCCTGGACCGGGCGTCCAGGGCGAGCAACGACGGCGGTGGGGAGATGGTGCAGTGATCGGGGGGAACGAAACCGATGCGAATCAACCCGATGTGCTCGAGGAGAATGCTAATGGAATGCTTTGGACGCCGGTGTTGTCACACGCGTTCTACGAGAAGCATCCTCTGCGCGGATTCCAACGATGCGAGGGAAGCCGAATATTTCTGCGGGCTGCGTTTTGGCAAAACACGGCGAATTCCCTGTTAATCATCCAAGTCCATAAAAGAGTGACACAACGTTTGCTTACACTACAGTAGTTAGGATGTGCTTCGCCTCCACGGCAGGCCGGAATACTTTTTGTTGAAACACTTTTGTGCTGGCTAATGGTTATGCTATGGAAACGGTCGGCCAAGAAAGCGGACCGCGTGCCCGCGATCGGATCGAAACGTGGGGTCCTCGGCCTACCGCGCCTGGGACTCGTCCCAGATCGTCTTGGCCTGGGTCAGCGCGTCGAAGATGCGCTTGGCCAGGAATCGCTGCTCCGCCGGCAGGTCCCTCGTCTTGTCGGGGTGGACCACCAGGGTCGCCTTGAAGTAGAACTTCTTGACCTTGGCCGGCTGGAGGATGTCTCCGATGCTGATCGGCTTCCACTTGGTGCCCGGCCACAGGATCGTGTGGAGGCTCCCCAGCAGGGCCTGGAGCTGCTTCTTTTTTCCGTGTTCCTCGGACCAGGCCTTGATCTTTGGCTCGAGCTGGGCCCGTATCGCGTCCTCTTCGTCCTCCATTCGTTTCTTCTCGGCCTCCCGCTGCTTGACCTCCGCCACGGCCTTTTGCCGGGTCGCGTTCATCTCGTTGACCCGCTTCTGCATGGCCTGCTGGACCTTGGCGCTCTTTCCCGCCGCGTTGGACATGTCGAGCTTGACGCCGACCTCCTTTTTCTTCGGCCTGGCGGCAGCCGCCGCGGCACCGCTCCGGGCCGCTCCCGCAGCCGGCTTCTCGACCCACCGCTGGTCGACGTCGTCCCAGACCCGGTTGTTCTGCTTCATCCGGGCCTCCTGCTCCCGCTTCAGCCGCTGGGCCCTGGTTTCGTTCGGGGGCGGCGCCGCGGGCATTGCCGACGGCGCGTGGTGCACCGCTCTCCGCGCCGGGGCCGCCGACGGGGCGTCCCCAAAGTCCATTAGGTTTGCAGCGGCGGGTGCCGGTGCCGGCCTTCCCCGGGGCTGCCCCGCGGCCGGTGTCGCCCGCTGGGGCGGCCGGGCCCGGCTCTGGGGAGCGGCCGCGCGGGAAGCAGCGACCGGGGTGCGGGCCTTGGGTGCCGGACGGCGGGCCCGGGGAGGTGGCCCCGCGGGGGGAGCCCCCCCGTGCTTTCGGTTGTAGTCGTCGTGGATCTTGTTGAGGTCCAGCATCTTGACGACGATCACCGAGACTGGCGGCCCGTGGCTCTCGGCCCCACCCTCGTCTCCGATGGCACTGGCCATGGCCTTCCCCATCATCTTGAAGGCCCCCTTCGCGGCCTTGGTGGCGCTGTCCGTGGTGCTGCCCCCGCTGCCGCTGGACTTCGACGGGAAGAGGAGCTTGCGGAGCTCGTGCTGCGAGGTTTCCTTGACGGGGAGCTTGGCGCTGCCGTCCTGGATGTCCCACCAGCTAAAGGATCGTTCTCCCGTGGCGTTGGGCTTGTCTTCCATCATGACCCGGAAGTGAAAGCCCTCCGGTCCGAGCGTGCTCAGTGAATGGGCGGCAACGCAGTGCCTGGGCGGGGGAAACGAGCGTGCGAGCAAGCAAGAAAACACAAAAGCGACGGGCGGATCGAATCGAATCGAATCGAATCGAATCGAGGAAAGGCAAAGCAAGGCAAAAGCGTAAGATTAACATCAGTCAATCGGGGAGCACTTCTGTTCGTCGTGCATGACGCCTCGCGCCGCCCCACCAAATCCCGGTTTGGATCGGAAGGGAAGCCGGCGTGCCCCGAAACGAACAAAACGAAACTTACTGCTTGATGGAGTTCAGGGTCGGACCGGAACCGTAGGCCATTTGGAAGCAGTTGTAGAGGCCCCCGGCCCGGTCGGATTCCGAGTTGATGATTTTGTAGAGAACCATGACGGAGTCTCCTCTGCCGCCCGGGTGGTATCCGTTCCGAGACATGGTGGATGTGAGTCGATGTGGAAGGACGATCAAAAGAAGAGGTGTCTGGCGTATCGAGTAGAAAAAAAATCGGCTTGCTTGCGGTCTGCTGCTGCGGACGAGAAAGAAAAAAGAAACAAGAGAGGGACGAGCTGCCGTGAGACAATCGGCCGTTCCGTACGGGCGACGGGTTGTTCCGTCGCTTCGTCGGAGACGAAGACGAACGCGAGCCTACGGCAAGCACCAACGTGCAAGCAAATAATTCCGAAGTGCTGCGGTGCTCCTCCTCGCTTCGCCTTTCCTTTCCTTGCCTTGCCTTGCCTAGCCTTACCTTATCGATTCGGAATGTATTCAAGCAGCTGTGGTGCACTATTAGCAACCGATTGTGGATGAAGAAACAAGGCTACTACAAAATCAGCCAGAGAGGATATGAAATATGAAATACGGCACTTTCGCTCGGTACTCGCCTCGTACTACGTACCGTACTGCTCTCAGCTCGTAACCTAGCATCGTACGTCCATACGGTACATCAATCGTACCGTCATAGACGATGCCGCCGTACAGAACGCTACGGGTACTCGTACTTTGTGTCTGTGACCTTGCTTCGTCATTAATAGTAGTGACACTACGTACTATTGCGAATGAACGGGTCCCGTGTGGGAAAATGCCAAAATAATTTTTTCCCAAATCGATCCGTTAGAATTTTTTTGCGTTCAAACGAAACGACTAGAGGAGGCACAATAAATTCCTCTGCGAAATTTTTAGGCCTTCTTTTGGGAAGAGGAATCGAGAGATCTCCCCCTAAAGACAAGTACTCGTTATGAATCGAATGAATCAATCAACCCAAATATCCCGCGGGAAACGTCTGGGGATTTTCTTCGAGACTTGTTTCGCCGAAATCAGCGTACGGTACAGTACTTTACAGCACGTGTAATACGTTCGTAGAGTACTGCAGATCGCTTGTACAAGATAGTACTTTGTAGTACTAGTTTGTTGTCTCTTTGCGGTCCTGCACGGAAATTAGCGGTACGAACTTTGCGGAGGTTTGTGTTGTGCTGCTTTTGAGCAGCACCAAGTACATTCGATGAGCGATGTGCTCTGGCGGACCATGGCCTGGCATTTCCATTTCCATTTTCATTTCCATTCGCACTCGAACTCGAACTCAAAATCGAACCCACGGTGATCGAATCGGCTACCTGCCCCTTGCGGTCGTCCGCCATGACGGCAAAGGCCACGGGCGGGTGGCTCACCCCGAAAAAGCGCGGAAGGGACGACGAGGCCATCGCGAGGGACCGGGCCGAAGCACGGAGGAGGCGGCGGGACGAACCGAAAGGCCACCGAACGGGTGGCCTCTTTACCGATCGAATCGGAAAAAATCCCGGGAACTGTGACAACGATAACGACAACGGTATCGTCGTCGACCCGCTGGTCCGGAGCCTCGAGAACCACCGGCGGCTCCGAAAGCTCAGGGAGGAAAAGAGGCACCCGAGGGTGTCCCGGTCGCTCTTTCCGCGTCCCGGCGGGAGCCCGGAAGGCCGGAGAGGCGGCAGCGACAAGCGCAACACCCAACACCAACGCAGCGCACCGGCGGCGCGGGGCGGGGATTCCGCCGCAACCATTCGGCGGTGTGCACCCGGGAACCGATCCAGCAACAAGGGCAGCAGGAAGACCAACCGCAACGGAGGCGGAACGGGCTACCCGAGGAGCGCGATCGCGAGGGTCACCCCCGACTGCGCGGTCGATGCGGGCTCCGAGCGGAACGCGGCCGCCGGCACCCACCGAGGTGCCCGGCGCAAACGCAGCCGTTCCCAGCGGGACGCCAGGGTCCTGTTTCCGGACCGGGGTGCCCTGGGCCGGGAAATGCGGCGCCACCGCCGGACCGGAAACGACCAACACCACCGGCAGCAGAAACCAACGCACCACGATCGGGCGTCGCCGAACGATTTCGCCCCGTGGTTGGGCTTGCGGACAGACTTTGCCAGGTCGGCAAGGCACCTCTGCGAGTCGAGCCACCGGGGAGGGGTGGTGACCCGACCAACGCAACTCAGAAACCACTCCGAGAAGCCGGGATCGATCGATCGCAACACGGGGGATGCGATTGCGAGGATCCCGTTCGACGAGCCGGTATCGTCCACCACTGCGGCGCGGCATCTAGGTTTGCCACCCACCTTGTCCCAAAAGGCTCCACCGACCCCTAAGCGACCCGACGAGGTTTGGTCTGGCCCCCTGTGGAAGGAGGTGGCTTGGCACGAAGCGGATGCGGACCGGGGGCCTCTGTCCGACGAAAACGAAAACGAAACCCGCGACTGCACCAACAATCCGACGAACAACCACGACAACAAGCCAAGCGACGACGAGTCGTCGGCGGCGTCCTCCTTGATCCTTTCGCTCCCCCGGAACGCCGCATGGTCGTCTCTCGGAACGCCGTCCGGCGGGGAGGGCGGGCACGAGAACGAAGCCGGACCGCCGCTTGCCCCCGGGTTTGACGGGCCTCCGGCCCCCGGCGACCCCCTCTCCGACGCAGGGTGCTGGCGCCGGCTGCAAGAAGCCGAGCAAGCCACCGAAGGGGGAATGGCGTTCGGAGCCACCTCCTTCCGGCACGCGCTGGCGGGCCTCGTGCTAGCCAAGCAGCGGGCCGGGCCGGGAGCGGGCCGGGGACCCCTCTGGCTGCCCTCCCTCCTGGAGGGGGGCGTCTCCGGGAGGGGCCTCTTTGGGAGGACCGAGCGCGGTGGGCACGGGAGCGAGCACGGCAATCGCGACGAGCACGAGAACAGCGACGGCGACGAGTGCGGCGACGAGTGCGGCGGCGCTCCGGGGGCCCCCGAGTCCCAGCTCTGGAGCGAAGGCCGCGAAACAAGAGCAGCGACAGCGACAGCGACAGCAGCACCGGATTCGATCCGGTCTTCCGGAGCCCGGGCACAAAGACCCGGAAGGCCGGCATCGTTGACGGGGGAGAGGGGTGCAACGGACGTTTCGTAGCTGGTTGAGAGAAGTCCTCGAAACGACAACTCCCGTGGCACGTTTCCCACAAACCGAAATGCCTTGCTGTTTTCCCAAGGAACCTCCCGGCATGGTGCTGGGTGCATTCCAGGACCCGGGCAGTATTGCTTTCTTGCAGGCATCGATGCCCTCGACCGGATGAATTTAAGAACCGCGGGCCTGTCTGTGGAGATTTGAAAGCGCTATTACTACTACTTCTATTTATTAGGAAGCTCCTCCTACTACTCCCAAATGGGTTGATCTACTTGACTTCTTGTTCTCCTTTCTGCTCCAGAACAAACAGCAACAGCTGGCTGGTGAGCCACTTTTTCAATGCACGCTAGAGATAGTGAGTTTTTTGTGTATGCCTTCGCATCTAGTACACGTTCGAAACAGAACGTAGTTCACTTTCTCGGACCTCCGCTTCTAGTAAGTACTCGTCGTTGCCCTCTGTAGATTCCAGGACAAATCCCGTAACTTCTTTTTTCTGGGTGACCAGAAGAAAGGAGTCGAGAAATCTGAAGTCCGTAGTTTCTACCGGTAAACGTGTTGGTTTTGGCGCGCGAATTCCTCTACATAACACACCGTACCGTAGAATATTTATGCCCATCAATAGACGCACCTCAAAATCCGTAACAATTCGTTCTCTTGATGCCTTGTGTCTTTTTCTGGTTGGATCTGGTATCGCTTTGGATTGCTTCCATTTTCTATTCGTTCTGTCCTTCCTTGGGCAGGCCTCGCCCACCCTTCGACGCACGCTCCTACACAAGGTTTTCACCAAATGGCGGGACGGCACCTCCACCGCTCGGTGCTCGGGGTGGCACGACGCGGATGCGCAGCAGCAGCAGCAGCAGCAGCACACGGACGGCCCCTTGCGTCGGAGACACCACGCGCCGCTCGTACAGCCGGCGCTTGTGCGGGTCGGTCCTACCACGAGGTGTCCTTTTCCCGGTGCTCGGCGGACCCCTCGGAGGTCCTGTCCTACCGGTCGGACCCCTCGATCGGCGACCGGGATCCCCCGGGGTGTTCCGGCGACGCCGGGACGCCGCAGACCACGCTGGTCCGCGTCGAGATGGAACACGTCCCGTGGAACCCGGCGGACGCCAACACGGTCCAGGGCCGGTACCCGTCGCCGTACCTTGCCCCCCACGGGCCCCCGGTGCCCCCCACCGGGCGGTACTTTTCCAAGGACCCCGTGGCCGGGTCGGAGGGCTGGGGCAGGGTCGCCCACCCGGTCCCGCTCCCCTTTCTCCCGAACGGGACGCCCGTGGCCCTCGGCCTCCCGGGACTCGGGACGATGCGGTCCTCCCTGTGGGTCCCGGCAAGTGCCCTCCTGCCCCTCCCGGGTGCTTTCGGGGCCGCCCTGGGGCCCGCGGGGGCCTCGCTGGTGCAGCTCGGCGGAACCGCCCTGAGGATGCTCTCGGGCTTTGTGCCCCTCGGCAAGAACGGAAGCGGCAGCAGCGTGGTGCTGCAAAACGCGGGGAATTCCGGGGTTGGGTTTCTGGCCAGCCAGATCGCCGCGTCCTCGCTGTTCCGGGGGGAGGACCGGGCCGGGGGCGCACCCGTCATGGTCAGCCTCGTCCGCCGGGGCCGGCGGTCGGAAGAGTCCTTTGCGGAAGCGGCGGGGGTCCTGGAGCGCGCCGGAAAGAACGCGTTCGTGGCAGCGGAAGAAGACTTCTTTTTGCCCGGCGACGCCTGCGCGAAACATAGGATCGTCGACCGGGAGGCGGTCCGAGCGATGAAGGAGCGGCTCCGGGCCCTCTCCCCCGACGGGTCCCTCCCCCGGCTGGCCCTGAACGCGGTGGGAGGGGACAGCGCGGGCCTCCTGCTCCGGCTCCTGGAGCCCGGTGTGGGCAGCACCCTGGTGACCTACGGGGGCGTTCCCGGGGCTCCCGTGTCGGTGCCGACGCCCTCCCTGGTCTTTGGCGGCGTCCGCGTGGAAGGCTACTGGCACTCGCGGTGGATGGCGGGGGAGCACGCGAGGCAACGCGACCGCGGCAGCGACGCAAGCAGCGACCACGGAAGGATGCACAGCCCTTCCGTGGAACAGCTGGTGGAAACCCTGTCGGGGCTGGTCCTAAACGAGGGCCTGGAGTGCCCCCCCGCCAGGGTGGTGAAGCTGAACGACCTGGAGGAGGGCCTGCGCTGGCAGAGCGACCTTGGACGGACGCTCGATGGACCCTTGCTCCGGACCAAGCTGGTCTGGGACTGCCGGGAGGAAGGAGCGGACCGTGCGGGCTAGGCCGCGACGGGGACGACGGCACGGAAGCAAACATAGCGGTGACAAAGAAATACAAGCCATAGTAGTTGTGAACAGTAGTAGTAGTAGTAGTTATATTTTACAAGAGTACACGGTGTTGGATTGCTTCGTTCGGCGACGGCCGCCCCCTCCGAAGACGGACGGAGGCACCGCAATGGCTGCCTGCCGGCTCACTTGCGCTGCTTCTTTCGGTTCCGGCCCCCGCTCCCCGATCCCCCGGCCTCGCCGCTCCCGGGCGAGGCCGCCCCGACACCGCCGCTCCCCACCTTTTGGCCGACGTAGGTGTTGAGGGTGGCAAAGACGTCCGTGGGGATGGCATCGACGTTGATCTCGATCTTGTACCTGTCGTTCCCGCAGGTCTCCAGGGCCTCCGGGCACTCGAGCTCGCAGGCCGCCAGGACGTGCCCCAGCTCCGTCCCGCCCAGCAAAAAGAGGTTGCTCCCGAACCGGGCCCTGGCGTCGAGGGCGGGGGGCGGAGCGGAAGCCCCCGGAGCGGACGGGGACGACGAAGCGTGCCCGGATCCCGACGACCTGCCGGACCGGGAGGCCTTGGAAGGGTGGCCCCCGCCGCTGGCCCCCCCGGCGTCCCCCCCGTCCAGGGTTTCTCCCACGTCGTACTCCTGCCGGATCTTCCGGTACCGGTCCTCGAACCGCCGGGCGTAGGACTTGGCCAGGAGCCAAAAGTCCGACCCGTCCGCGTTGTAGGTCATGCAGTTCCTCCAGACCAGCCGGATGTCCTCCGCCACCTGGTGCGCCGTGGAGTAGTGGCCCCGTTCCAGGCGCCTCTTGATGGTTCCCAGGTCCATCATGGTCTCGATGACCTGCGGGTAGTCGAAGAGCTCCAGGCCCCTCCAGTCGACGGGTTCCCGGAAGGGGGCGCAGTCCTCGTTCGCCAGCAGGGAATTGACGATCTTGGTGATCCGCTTCACGGGTTCTTCTTGACCGGGGGCGGGGGGCATGGCGGAAACAGATCGGATCGCTGTGGTTGCGCAGAATGTGCAGAGCAAGTGGTGTGGTGTGGCGTGGTCTGGTGTGGTGTAGGAAGTTTGCGTGCTCGAAGAGTCGGTGCTGCTGGTTCTTGTTGTAGCAATCGGGTTGGATTTGAACAAAGCTGCCTTTCAGAGCGTCCTGAATCAATGCGGGCTACGCTACGTTACGTTACTGTAATATCGGTTGTTTGATGCCGCAGCCGGTGGATGGATCGTCAACAACCAGCACCGATTGAGCAGATTTATTCGCACGAGTACGAGTACGAGTACTTTGTACTGTTCGTTCCAGTGCTAGATTGACCAGTACGAGTAATTCATCGTACTCCTCGAAGGGGCAAAGCTTACGTAGGTACACGTAGTACTGGTACCACATTCCGCAGCACTACAAGCTACGACGCAAAGCAACGCCCGGTAGTACGGAGATTAAGTGGTGCAAGAGGTTGCCAAACGCAATCTGGTGCGTGGACTCTCTGATACGAAGAGAAAATATCGAACTATTGTAAATTGGAAAGTACCAAAATGCAAACGCATCGGTTGTTTTGACCACTTTACTGCGGTGTGCGTCACTCCTTGACTTGCTCCGATAGGTCCACACCTTTTTTGTTGATCAAACTAAGGCAATTACAAGTAACTAATTAATGGTTTATCATGGATTGGGCATGGTGCACGTTGTGAATGGATGGTGAGCATCGGGGTTCGGAAGGAGTTTCCGAAAAAGTTCTGTGCACCAGCGCTCTATCGTAAAAGCAGGCTCGGCTAGGCTAGGCTCGGATCGGTTCTAGCGTCCGACATGGCTAGCGCGCCGAGTGAATGTTCTATGTAGTGTGTACGAGACTCGTGCAGGCGATTCGGTATCTTGTGGTAGAAGAAGCCTCGGTGTTTGAATCGCTATACCGCGTTGCACATTGACTATGGTACTGCGGTACCGTTTGGCCAGAGGGTGTTAGCTTTTTCATTCTGGGCTTGTGCGCGTTTGGTTCTTGGTTGGTGGGTCGTCTCGTGACATGGTTTTCGCGATTGCAATTGCAATTGCAATCGCATCAGGCCGCGTTTTCCTTGGTTCCTTCGGCGCCGCTTCCTCTCCCGACAAAGCCCTTGTAGTAGTGGTTGGCGCTCCCGAGCCAGCGGCGGAGGCCCCCGGGGGGCTGGCCGCGGGCCTCCCACCGCTCGGCGCAAAAGGCCCCGACCTTCCTCCCGGCGGCCCCGAGGCGTTCCCCGACAAAGCCGCGGAGCTCCCGCATGGCCACCTGGCCGTGGTCCAGCTTGGTGCTCCCCGCCTCCGCGGCCTCCTCCACGTTTTTGGCCACGCGCGAGCGGACCACGCCCGATCGCTTCCGGCCCTGCCTCAGGACCGCACCGGTCGAGGCCCGGAGGGTTGCTCCGATCTCCCTGGTGCGGTCCGCGATCCTGGCCACCGGCACCGATCGGACGAGGTGGTCCAGTGCCTGTGAGGCCTCTTCCTTCCAGTGGGCCCGGAGGGTTTGCGAAAACTGGCCCGCGTGCATGGGGGATGCCAGTCCTTCGATGGCGATTCCCCCGATGCCGATCGCGGACCTGTGGATCGAACCGGCCTCCTCCCCGGTAACAACCGAGAGAGCCTCTTTCGGGATTGTCTTTGCGTTGGTCTCTGCGTTCGAGTTTGGGTTCGGATGGATGTCCGTGAACGCGTGCATCGCGTCCACGATTCCAAAGCGAAAGCCCTTGGTGATCTTTCGGTACACCTTGGGCAAGAGGGGGCCCTTGTCCGACAGGGCGCTCTTGAGCAGAACGTTTTGGATGGAGTGCAGCTCGCTGTGGTTTTTCGAAGAACCGTCGTCCACCGGCGATTGCGCTGCTGCCACGGTGCTGTTGCCGATGCTGTTGCTGCCGCCGAGGCCCGAGTCCGCGGGACGGGGCTGCGAGGGCGATTCCACAAGGGTGGCGGAAGCCTTCGGTTCCGGTGTTCGATCCGGCGCCACAGGAGACCCCGTCTCCGGAGACCGATCCTTTGGTTCGAGTGCTCGATCCGGCTCGGAAGGAGTTCCTTGCAACGAACAGCGCTCCTCGGCAATCTCGCGCGGGGGCGGCCCGGCCCGAGCTCGTTCCTCGGCGCTTTTTCGGAGCGACCGCTCTCTTGCGAGCTCGGCGGACAGCGCATCGAGCCTGGACCGGAGTTCCTCGGTGGCGGCGGCGGTGTTGCCGATTCGGTCCTCCTCCTCGGTCCGCGCCGCCTCCAGCGCCGCGACCTTTTCCTGCAGGACCCCCGCGCGCTGCCCGAGGCCGATCCGCAGGGACCGCTCCTTGTCCAGCTCGGCCTCGGCCCTCTCGGACCGGCGGAGTGCGGCCCCGAGCAGGGCGGCCGCCTCCTCGTGTTCCGACCGCAGCGCGAGGCCGCGGTCCAGCTCCGCCTCGTGCTCGGTGGAGAGGGCCGCAAAGCGATCGGAGGCTTCCTCCAGCGACGCCTGGAGCGCCAAAGCTTCTCGCTGGTAGGAGAGGGTGGTGTTGGTCGCTGCCTCTAGGGAGAGGGAGCACTCTCGTTCCATGCGTTCCAGGCTGCCACCCGTAGAAAAGAGGCCAACGATGCCGAGCCGCTGGAGCGCGCCCTGGCGGGCGTTGGTGTCTTGTGGTTGCGTTTGCGGGGGATCCTCCATAGACGCAACGGCGTCCAGGAACGA
Organism: Pseudo-nitzschia multistriata; assembly: GCA_900660405.1. Taxonomy (NCBI): domain Eukaryota; phylum Bacillariophyta; class Bacillariophyceae; order Bacillariales; family Bacillariaceae; genus Pseudo-nitzschia; species Pseudo-nitzschia multistriata. The sequence goes on from CAACVS010000531.1 coordinate 110,951, forward strand.
CCGCAGGGATTCCACCAGGACACCGCTGTTGCCATTGCCGTTGTCGTTGCTTTGGTCCGGAATCTGGTCCCGGAGAATCGAGGCGATCATGGCCAGCCGCTCGTGGCCCACCCCGGTGAGGTTCACCACCAGGAAGATCCCGGTGCAGTAAAAGCAAAAGACGATGAGCACCTTTTGGCAGAACCGGTAGGCCTTTCTCCGCCTCCTCTTTCGGAGCTTGAGCTCGCGGCCGGTGGGGCGGGGAGCTGGGCAAACGCCACCATCTGCGCCGGTGCCGGTACCATCGGAGGGAGAGGTCACCGAGGGCGAGAGGCACTGCATAAAGTCCAGCCGCTTGCGGGCGGGGCTTCCCTCGTCGTCGTTGAGGTCGTAGTAGTCGTTGCCGTAGAGGTTGTTGTGGATGCTGCCGCCGTTGCCCGTGCGGTTGCTCCCGTCGTAGTAGTACTCCGAGCCGGGGGTGCCTTTCGAGGCGCTGACGGTCGATATCGCCAGGGAGGGCGGCGAGGCGGTCCGCTGGAGGTTTGGTGGGGTAGACAGTAGCGAGTGGTTCTGGTCCGACTCCTCCAGGGCCGCACCCAGGAGGGCGCTGCAGTATTGCTCCCGCACCAGCATCGCTTGCTCAAAGACCTCGTCCAGAGAGTACTCGTACTCGTTGGAGGAGGAGCCGCTGGTTTGCCTTTGTCCTCGAACGTAGCCGAGGGGTACGTCCAGGGCGCCCACGTCCTCCACGTCGGTCCAGTGCCGATCGCCTCTCTGCTTCTGGTATCGAAGCCCGGCGTTTCCAAAGAGGAGCATCCTGGAGTTGTCCGCGTGCACGGCAATGGCCACCTGGATCGTTTGCGGGGAGGAGATCAGGGCCCGCCCGCAGTAGTCTTCGTCCGTGGTGTGCGGGTCGAGCAACGAAAAGATGGAAGGAGCGTCGACCCCGTAGGGCGGCCGGACGCACATCGTGGCGAGGCTCGACGCGTACTCAAAGGGAAGGCACCGGGCGGCTTCCCGAAAGCGGGCGAACCGGCTGCTGCTGCTGCTACTTTGGTGGTGGTAATTCTCGCGGTCTTCACTTGGCTTGAACCGGCTGCTTCGCTTGCGCAGCCGGAGTCTCCTCTTGCCGCCACCCAGAGAGGAGCTCTTGCTGTCGTCCGAGGCGGTGCCGTAGGCACACGAACTGGTGTAGCTCTCGCTCATCACGTTGGCCTTCGCGTTCGGGTGTGCGATCGAGTTCGCGTGCCTCGATCCAAAGGGCACGAGCCGCTTGTCCCTCCCGGTTGCGCTTCGGCCCGAGCAAAGTGGGTCCGTTTGCGGGTCCGCGTGTGGGCCCTGGGTCGTCCTCTTGCCACTCGTGGGTGCAAACCCCGGTTCCGCCCCTGGCTTTGGGCACGAACGGTGCGGGTGCGGTCGAGAGTGCGCGTACCCGAAACCGCAGCTGATTTCGACGCCGCCGGGCTCTTCGTGGTAGGAACCAACGACGGAGGAAAAGACGATTTCTTCTTCCGGGTAGTGCCACTGGGGGCCGGTGTCACCGATGAAGCCGACGCCTATGGATGCCGCGAGTTCGTTGAGGGCCTCCTGGATGTCTTGTTCCGAAGGGAACTCTTCTGTTTGTGCCTGTGGCTCTGTCTGTAGCAGTGGATCTTCTTGTGGCTGTTGCGATGTTACTTGTCGTCTTCCGGCGTCCACATCTCCCCGTCCCTCCAGGGTGGCGTTCATGGCCAAACAACCGGGGATGGTGTTTGAAGTACGTGTGGAACAACCCCCGGATCCGAGGTGCGCACTGCGGTGATAATTTTGTCAGTACGCCGTGTCGATGGCAAGAGTTGGGTCGTTTACCTAGAACGAAAGCAGGGGGGGGAGCATCGGGTCGATGCACGCTCTGGTTCCGGGCTGTATCGCCATGGTCGAGAGAGACGGGATCTCCTAAAAACCAGGTTGAAACTTCTTGGCCTGCTGCGATTGGTGCAATCGAATTCTATCGTGGCGTGCGAGCTCGTATGAATCGTACGGGGACTAGAGTCGTACTTACACATCGCCGTAAATGGTACGACTTACTTAAAACTACGAACCTTCATTTTCAATTCAATCCTTCGATGTGATTTGACTTGCTTCGACGATGATTCATTTTGATTTGATTTGATTTCATTTGATTCGATCGAGAACACTCGCGTCACGTGCCGAAGCAACCCGCGAGCTCACCGGGAGGCCCGGAACGAACCCACCAATGCGTTTTCAGGTATCTGATTGGTTCCAAGAAACTCGCAAGGACGCGGAGTGAGTCAGTCTGTGCCGTGCCGGCGGTCGCGGACTAGGTCCTTGTTGCGTTGGCGCGATCCCGTCTGCTGGTAAAGTGCGTCACGGTCACGGACCCACGCACGCACGCACGCACTTCGGAACCACAACTCCGAGCGAGAGTTCCGGGGGTTGACCCTGCGTTGTTAGGGGTTGGGGTTTCCGAGGGTTGGCTTCGGGGGAGGGACTTTTCCTTTAGGGTTGGGGTTTGGAGAAGGCCGTCCTTGACACCCGGCCTGACATCCCTCGTTCTACCGAACGATTCGTACGGTGCTTTCTTGTTCCTCCGTCCTTCTGTCGAGGCGCGTCCTTTCGTTGTCTGCTCATCGCTAGTTTGATCCGATCAACCCGTACCGTACGACGTCGTACAACTCGTAGGTAGTGCGACCGGATCTTCCTCTTCCCCCAACAACAAAATTCCATCAAGATGGGAAATAGCAAGTTCAACGAAGAAACTCTTATCTTTCTTCCCTCCTTCCGACGAAGCCTCACAAACCAGAACCATCCGGGCCATACTCCATCTTTGGTACGCGCAGTGGTAATACTTTATTCTTGTGCGAGAGCAAGAAATAATACACAGCCAAGCAACACACACACACACACACTCACCAACACAACACAACACAACACAACACAACACAACGCAACCACAACCACAACCACAACCACAACCACAACCGCAACCGCAACCACAACCACAACCACAACCACAACCACAACCACAACCACAACCACAACCACAACCACAACCGCAACCGCAACCACAACCACAACCACAACCGCAACCACACACGGACCGACACAACATGGCCAGGAAGGGACGATCCTCCCGGCGCAGGGGCAACCGCGGGGGCGACAGCGACGACGAGGACAACCTCTCGGCGAACGGAGCGGCGGACTACCTCTCCGAGAACCACACCATCGACGGCCTGCTCAGCAACAGCGGCGACAACACCACCCTCGGATCGATCCCCGACGATTCCTCCTGGGGCATCCACGACGACGACGACGAGGCCTACCAGAAAAAGGCCGGCGGCGACGGGGACCACCGGCAGTCCCTCGAAGCCAACGAGCAGAGGCTGGCCGACCTTCTGGGATCCACCGTCCCCGAGTTTGCCTCGGAAAAGCGGTCCTCCAAGCGGGAGGCCGTCCTCAAGGCCTGGTTCCGGGCCCTCACCCTCTACGCCACCCTGCCGCCCTACGACACGGTGGAGGAGTGGCGGGACGAGCTCGTCAAGGCCTGCGGGAGCTACGCCCTCCTCCGGGGCTCCCCGGCGGAACAGTACGCGGGCTGCCGCGTCCTCGAGGCCATGGCGGTCCTCGTCGGCGACCACGGGCTCTACGAGGCGGTCTCCAAGCGGCTGGTCCGGGTCGTCCAGGCGACCGGCCGGGCCGTCCCGGTCCGGGTCAGCGCCCTGCGGGCCCTCGGGATGCTCGTCTTTTGCGGCATCGACGACGAGGTCGTCACCGAGTCGGTCCTGGACCTCTGCGAGGCGGCCCTCGCGGCCGAGTACCGGGGCCAGGCCACGCCACCGGCCCTGAGGGCCTGCGCCTGGCGGGTCTGGACGCTCCTGGCCACCACCGTCCACGAGCTCTACGTTGCCGGGACCGATCACGAGTCGACCGGCCGGGGACTCCTGCTGCTGCCGGTGGTGGCCGAGTGCCTGGAGCAGGCGGGGGACCACTCGCTGCGGGAGGCCGCCGGCCAGGCCATGGCCTACATCCACGACTGCCGGCTCCGGCTCGGCCCGGGGGGAGACGACGGGGAAACGGGCAAGAGCGCCAGCCAGACCAAGTACGAGCTGGGCTCCTGGGAGGGCTCGGAGTGGGAGGACCAGGTGGACGAGATCGGGCAGACCATCTACGAGCTGGCCCACGCCAGCGGCCACCACGTCTCCAAGAAGGGCAAGAAGGAGCAGCGGAAGGTCTTCCGGGACTACCTCGGGATGCTCCACGACAACGAGACCCCGGAGGTGGTCGTCCAGTTCCGCGGGGGGAGCCTCGAGCTCTCGACCTTTGGCGAGATCTGCGCCCTGGAGTTTGTCCGGCGGTGCCTCCAGGGCGGCTTCCAGGTGCAGCTCCTGACCAACCCCACCCTCCAGGCGGTCTTTGGGTGCGACGGGACCGCCCTCGGCTCTTCCGGGGGGGGCTACAGCCAGCTCGAGAAGCGCCTCCTCCTCTCCAAGACGAGCGAGGCCTCCAAGATCAAGGACCTGGACCGCCACAAGGGACGGAAGAAACGGCAGAACGTCAAGAACCACTTTCTGACGGCCGACGGAGACGACATCTGAACGAACCAACTGCAAGAGACGGCACGAGCGGAAAGATGGCGAGAAAGGGAGCTGCAGAGCGCAAACCCTTCCGCGCCCCTTCTCCCGTTTCGATCCGCTCGCCGCCACTCCCTGGTCGGGCAATGTGCCGGACGCCCGGAGGAGCGACACGCTGCGCGGCGTTAGTGCCACGGAACAAGACGGGATTCCAGCAAGAACGAGCCATCCCGGCAACGGCACGGCACGGCTCGACGGCACGAACCAAACGAGTTGGAGGACGGAGCCGGTCGCTGCAGCTATGGAAGGCGCACGCCATTCGGTGTGTTGCCTTGCGCCGCTGTCGCTTCGCGACTGGCGTGGTAAAAGGCATCGTTCGCGCACAGGAACACGAGATAATTCCACTAAAGAATCCAGAGTTTCCGAATTTCGTTCGGTTTGCATCCTTGCCGTGCTTTAGGCTCGTACCGTAGCGATCATCACAAAACTACAAGCAGTAGGTGCCAAAAGCAGCACTGGCCCGGGAGGAAATGGGTGGTTGTCGCCGACGGCAACATCACTGATTTCACCTATAATGTTATCATTATTATTACTGTAATTATTGCTCTAGTGTATTATTTCTTCTTCTGCTGAGACTCCCATTCCCGTTCGTACCTGGCAATAACCTTCCTCCGCAACGGAATCTTGAGGGCCATGTCCATGATCTGGCCCCCCTCCACGCGCTCCGGGAGCTCCCGGAAAAAGGTCAGGATTTCCTCAAAGGACATCTTGAGGAGCCGCGGCTGGTACTTCAGCAGCAGCGCCAGCATGACCCGGTAGATGATCTTCCACCCCTCTCCAAGAAAGGCGTCCCAGACCCGGACCACCAGGTCGAACTTGAAGCTGCTCGTGTACTGCGTCAGGAGCCACTGCGTAGCGTACATCGTCACGTGGACGTGCTCCTTTTCAAAGTGCCTCGCCAGGCGGGAGAGGTAGTGGTGGGTGAGCTTCTCCGCCACATACAGGACCTTGTGGGTCTGGAGCATCCCCTCCCCGAACAGACCCCTCATGTGGCACGGCTTGTCGCTCATGACCGCTGCGTGCAAAGACAAGACGGAAGGGCAAATTCCAAGACAGAAAGAAAGAAAAAGTCAGAAAGGATCGAACAAAGGGTGACGCATAGGTGCAACCTCGCACCGGAACACAGGACAGCGCATCGCCAAGACAACAAAGGCACTTACACACCAGCAGCCAAAAGGCTTCCTCCTCCGTCATCAGCGTCAGAAACATGCCAGCGATAAAGTTCATCCCCTGGCAGTAGCCGACTTCCGGGTCGTAGTAGCTGTAGGCCCGGAGGACCCGCCGCAGGGCGGCCTGCCCGCTCTGGGTGGTCGCGGTGATCGTGCAGTGGTCGGTTCGGTCGTGGAGCTTGTACTGCTTCAGGCCGTTGTTCGCGCTCGCCATGTCCCTGGACTCGGCCACCTTGAGGTCCATCTCGAGGTTCAGAATGAGTGCCGCGAGCTCCGGGTCGCCGGGGGTGGTGCCGGCCGAGGGGCTCTCGAAGGGATCTTCGCGGTCGCCCCCGGTGCTGCTGCTGGGGCTTTCCACGATGGACCGCTCCTCCTCGTAAAACAAATTGTGCCGGGGAAAGGTCCGGTGAATGTCGCGCTCGATAATGTCCTGGATGCTCCGAAAGTCCCTCGTGGCGGCGTAGCAGCCGCTTTTCTCCTTTCCGGAGGGTTTTGTTTCGTCCTTTTCGATCCCCGACGACCGCGGCGTCGTCGGCGACGAGGATCGGCCTCCGGAGGCAGCATCCACGACGTTCCCCACCGGTGACGGCTTCGCCTCCTCGGGGGACGAGGACGAGGCCCCCTTGTTGGGTTTTGTCGGCGAGGGATTGGTAAAGGTGCTCACCTCCGACACCGCCGAGGTGGGGGAGGTCCGGGTCGAGGCCGGGTTGGACGACCGCTCGGGGGTCCCGCTGCCGCTTCCGCCAGTGTTGGAAGAAGGCGAGCTTCGGCCGCCGCTTGCCGTTGAGTGCAGGGCTTCACGATGGGTCCTCTGCAGCTCCCGGCAGTTGGTCAGCATAGCGTCGCTCGTGACGCGGACAATGTCCTGGTACATCCCGGGGACGCGGATCCCCCCGCCCAGGGCCAACCAGGTCTTGCCCCGGACGGAATCCGGGACACCCTTGCGGAGCCTCCGCAGGACGACCTTGTTCCCGGAGGCAAAGGAGTGGTTTCGCGGGGCGGGCTTTCTCTGTAGGATCCCGCTGTTCGGGCTGCTGCCGCTCGGCCCGGAGCCAGCGCTGCTCCCGTGCTGCCGGGAGGGCTGCTTGAGCTGTTTGCTGCCGCCCGTCCCGCCGCCGACGCCCTGCTGCCTCGCTTGCTTGTCCCAGCCCTGCAGCGTAGCCTTCCATTTCTTTTCCCTCCGCTCGGTCCGCTCCGAATCCGCGTAGCTCGGAACCTTGATGTTTTCGGCCCCGTTCGTTTCGAGAATGCGCCCCTTGGAGTCAATGTTGGTGATAAACCCGTACCGGTCGAGTTGCAGCGACATCTTTGCGTTTGCGGGTTCGTCTTCTTCTTGGTGCTCGTGCTCTACCTTTCGGCGGGTGCTGGTAATGGTGGTGGTCCGCGAGTCGTTCCGGGGTCGGTAGCTGGGGTGGTTGCGCTGCGAGCGACGGCCGGGTGACGAATGGATGACCTCGACGTTGTGCTCTTCTTGCTCGCCAAAGTTGAAGTCCTCCAGGGAAGACGACGTGCTGGTGCTCGTGGTGGTTCCCGTGCTGGTGGGGGTAGATGCCGCCGGCGCGAGAATGGAACCCTTTTTGTTCGGTTTCGTGGGGGTGGCTTCGCTGCTCCAACCGCTCACCCTGATGCCGCGGTGGTTGCTGTGGTAGGCTTCGGGCCTGGCTTTGACGCTGCCGCTGCCGCTGCTTTTGCTACTCGTACTTGCACCGAGGGACGGAAATGTTGTTTCCGCTAGAACAAATGGCCCCATGTAGTTTTTCGAGCTAGGAACAAACGCAAGTGGATGTGCTCTGTTGTATTCCTCTGTGCTGTATCGCGTTGCAGTGTAGCAGAGTACCTTTTTGGATTCGAAAGGGTGTCCCGGATGTGCCCTTGCGATGGGAAGTTATTGGCTTGGCAGCAGTTGTTGTGTATAGCTTTCGAGTTTCTTTGTAGCGCTGTGCTGCTCGACAAAGAAACCGAACCGACCAATGCTATGCGATGCTGCGCAACGGCTGTAGCTTCGATCGTTCTTTTGAATGCCAATTCAAAAGCGAAGAGTAAGGAGACGTCCCAGGGTTTGTGGATGTATGTGTGATCTCTTGCTCTCTGTCTGTGTTCCTCTCTTTACCGTGCACCTAGTTTGTGATGGACAAAAATATTACTGCAGCAATGTCCTCCGTATCTACTCGTACGGATACATACCGTCTCGTAGTACCATCAGCCACGAATTAACCTAACAGATGGCCTCGTAGTAGTGTTTGTACCCGTGGACGCTCCCTGGAACAGAAATGCTTTACGGGGACTCGCACGGTTTAGGTTTCCTTACGAACCGGTCTGTAGAGCTCTGTACTGTGGAACTTTCGGTTCGCTCTGTGTAATGACGGCGTACCGTACAGTACGTAATCTTCCTTATTTGAATGGATGCAAGTGGGCAGGCAGGTGTACTAAAATCGTCCGGGATTGAGATGCATGCGCGCGCAAGTAAAGTCCGTTGGACTAGGTAATTTTCTTTTTAGTTTCGGCACTTTCTGTTCAAATTTCCTGGGAATTGATTCAAACCACGGTTCGAAATTATTGAAGAACTTCTTAATAGTACCTGGTGCACGTACGTAGCCTACTGGCCTCTATCGGATGACGACAATTGTCGGATCCGAGATCCGAGGGTATGGCAAATGTGGATAGGGAATTCTTCCCTAACATACGTACGGTATCTACGAACCCTAGTAGCAGGAGTAGCCAGAAGGAGGAACAAAACTCAACCAAAAAGGTTCAATCAATTTGCAAATGAGTAATTAAACAATATAGAAAATCCTATCATATTGATCAGTTCAAATCTAGCAGTTTATTGTTCATATAGCTGCAGGAGGGCTGCTATTGACAAATTTCTAAATTGAAACTTGAAAGGAAGCAAGCATCATCGTCACCACCACGACCACCACCAGCAACACAGAGGGTTTCAACTGTTGACAATGATGAAGCTGTCAGAGTGTTTTAAAAGAAGCATATGCATTACTACCAATAAGGATACAAAAGATGACTTCAAGAAGCTCAAGCTAATAGAAGAAACTATACTCAAGGAAAATATTGTAAACAATGAAAAATGGAAAAACCTTACTACTAGTAGTAGTAGTAGTAGTATTGAATCAAAAGAAATAGGCTAGTAAATCCATTTGTGGCCAGGGTTGATTGGACATGACAACAAGAGCATGGAAATCAGGTTATAAAAGGCTGAGGAAAAGTTCACTTGAAATCCCTCAAAGAAGTCAGCAAGACATTCAATGTGAACAATAAAAAATAGGAAAAGAACCTTGTTGAGTCAAAAGAAGTACTAGGCACCAGACCTATTTGTGACCAGGGTTTAAACACCACTTTATGCAGAATCAAAAAAGTTGATTGGACATGACAAGCATAGAAATCAGGTTAGTATAAAAGGCTTAGAGAAAATACAAAGAAATGAAAAATGGTAGTACTAGTGACATTTTATCACAGCACTGTCGCTTTTCTATAGAAGAGACTGATGTACAAATCTTTTTGATGAGATCAAAGTTAAAGATGGAGGTTGCATATATTCCTTTGACTGGCAAGGAGTATGGATTCATTGCAAGCAAAAATGGAAGAACCAGCATGAGCTTTGTAGAGGAGATACAAACTCTGCTAGTACTACTACTAGTAGTGAAAGATAGCATAGATCCTAGATCTGGACAAGAAAGTATCCAGGGTAGCAATGAGAAAGACCCATATATTATACCTGTTCAGTTTGCAAATGTCTTCAAGTTGAGAACCTCGTCAAAGGACCAAACATCATGGAGTGTTGCATACAATTATTTCAATACTGTTCATGGCCTACTACTAGTAGTACTAGTCTGCTGTACGTCATCACTGCTGTGGAATTGATTGCTTTGAGAGTCAAGCGTCCAATCTGTGATGCAAAGGGTGGAAATACAAGCGTCCAATCTGTGATGCAAAGGGTGGAAATATAAGTGGTGTGCTACTCATACTGATCACTACTAGTACTGGAAAATCAATAAATTTCATCAAAGGAAAACTAGACAAGGAATGTATCATCAGTAACAAAAACCCACTGTCTCCTTGACCAAGATCTATCTGGGCTTCAGCCTGTTGTGTTCAATTAGCACCTACCTCATTGAAATGCACAAAAAATATGATTGCTTCAAAAGTAATGGTGAAGAAAGAACAATTTATGTCCTGGCAAAGAATGAAAACAAGAAATTTCTATTGCCATTCGAAGGACAATTTTGAAAACTCAATGAGTGATATTGAGCTTCATGGTATTCAAAGGAGTGGTGTTGACCAGTTTGTACCTTCTTTGCCAATGACTGACAATTAAAATAAAATGAAATCCAGATTTTTATCATGTTATGGAAAAATATGCAGATAACAAGGGTGGATGAAGTGGTGAAATCCACTTCCTCTTACTTGTTGACACTAAAAGTCAGAAGTAGTTTGAAAATGAGTTGGCTTCTTTGTTAATTGAAATCTCTGTAACAATACCCACAATCTTTATTGTTTGTTTTCTGGACAGAAATGTATGGATTGAATGTAGAAGCAGCAATAAAATCTGCAAGCTTGATGCCATACTCTGCAGATCATAGTAGTAGTACAAAAGAGAAAACACATTTATATCTGATTTGTTTTGATTTGACAGTAGCAGGTGGTGGTCCAAGGAAAAGATCCAGTTGGATGAAAGTTTTGTTGAGAAGAAGGAAACTACTATTTTCTGCAGGAGTATCCCCACTATTAGTAGTAGTACTGCAGCTAACAATACCCCCATGTTTTCACTCAATGCAGAATGTAGTGATCAGAACTGAAAGAATCATACCATGGATAAATGCCATTTCATCATCACAAGAATGTCCAAGTTCTTCAAAAATGCTCTCAATGAATCCTGCTCTCCAGGACTCTGTAGGGGCATCACTGCTAGTACTACTAACAGAGGGTAATACCAAGAAAGAGTGGTTTCTGAGGATAATTCTTGGTCAGGTTGGGGTCATCTTTGATAATTTGTGTCACCAATCTATCAATTTAAGGCTACTGAAATTTCTGATGCCAAAGACAGCAGAGGAAGTGACAGCAAACAAGAATAATTGGTTATCCATCCCACATGAAAGAATAAAAAATCAGTTCGAAGTTGTGATTCTTTGTTTGGGGCAGGGGTTAGCTACATTGACGGGGGGGGGGGCAATGAAGGTTTTGGAAGAAGACTTCCTGGACTAATTAACAAGTAATATCAATGAGAGAAAGAGTAAATGTGAGTAAGGTCAGAAAGTTCAATTTTTAGATGTGAAAAGAATTGTTGGTTGGGTAATCTGGAGTCAAAGATTGAATACTAGATTACAGAAAGGTAGGTCAGTGACTGCAGCTGACAAGAACTAGAGCAAAAAGTCAATTCAGCTGATAAAAGAATTTGGTTTTATTTCTACTACTATGCAATTGTTTGTTGGCAAAGAAGTACTATGTTCAAAGCCCCACATGGAAAAGTGTTATGATATTTTCCTTTGGTCAGTAAATCACAGAAGATGAACTTCAGTCAATGAGGTGTGTTTTGGATTTTTTAGTGCATTTACTAGTCCTGTAGATCATAATAAATGACAGGAGAGAGCTACTAGTAGATTCATAAGAGGCCCTATTACTGAGATGATACTACTAGCTGTACTCAATGGAATAAACATTGTTAGTACTAGTACTGAATGAGAAGATATATCATCTTTTCTAGTGGTGTCATTTTAAGTACTACAAGTTGTCATTGTGCTCTGGCTGTAGTTTCTGCAGCTCACTCGTGGTTCACAACAACAAGAAAGTGGATACATAGACCAAGAACTAAGATAGTACTACTACTAGTAGTAGCAATGGGACATTCTATTCTGTTGTCACCACCACTATCAGCAAGGAGCACTGAGCTATCAAGTTACAAAAATCATGATAAAGACTACTAACAGAGGCAGCTGTTATCATTGGCTTCATAATTAGATTTTTGATCACCACTAGTACTACTACTACTACTACTACTACTACTACTAGTAGTAGTAGTAGTAGCAGTATGATGATGAAACATAAAGTGAGGTTGCAGGAATGGGTCATTCCTGATAACATATATCAAGGTATGTTTTCGGGAATCACTTTCAGTGGTACTGAGGCACAGCCGGCCGGCTCAACTTACATATTTTCCCTCCATTTTGGAATTTGGAATCCTGTATAATTTGCACGCTAATTTCACAAGATTCCAACAATTTGGGATTTTCACGAAGACAGAATTGGCAGCTCTGTCTTCTGAACTTCCAAAACTGAATCCTTCTCTGAAACTACTCCCGAGACTGGAAATGGTTAAGTCAAGGATTCCAATTGAAAAATATGTAAATTACATAAAAGTTGGTTGGTGTGGGCCCACGACAACCAACTTTTATGTATTTTGGGTCATAATGCGGGCCGGGCATGCCAAAATTTACACAGATATATGTTATCGGGAATGACCCAATGGCTGGAGAAAGTGGTCAGAAATGATCACACACAGGGGTTATAGTAGTATGAATCTTCCTACTACTAGTACTATTACTACTACTAATTCAATTTTTGTTACTTTTCATACTAGTAGTAGTACTACTTTTGGTTATTTACTAGGAATAGTAAATGCTACTAGTGCATTTCTTCATGAAAGAGTAAGAAAGTAAAATATTCTGAACTGCTGCCTGCCTAATGACATTGAAACCTAGAATTGGAGCAGACAAACAAAAATGGCAATCATAGTGGTACTACTAACAGTATTGAAAATGACTATGACACCACAAGCAAGAATACAACAATATTGCGCCAGCAATACTAGTATTGCCTTCATTGCAAAGTAATATTGAGTATCCAGGTCCACAAACAAGAGAGCTCACTATTCCACATTTTATCTATTTTAATGATTACTGTGACTTAGCTAATTCGCACCAACAAACATGATTGCTACTACTACTACTACTGACAAGAAGAAGAAGTTATTGTTGTTTTTTGGACTGCTCAATATCAATACTAATGAAGCACAAGCCACTAAAACATCAGGTCCTTGCAATGAGCCATTTTTCATTTTCTTCAGAGGGCTTTTTTGCTACCATGATCAGTTCCATGAGTGTTTTGTGGTAACCAAGTGATAAAAATTACGATTCTATCCTGGTAACTCTATTTTAGATCCAACAAAAGACGACACCGGCAGGACTCGAACCTACGCGGGATAAACCCAATCGATTTCTAGTCGATCGCCTTAACCGCTCGGCCACGGTGTCAGGTGCTGATTCCGCTGTAAAAATGATACATATACAATTGCTGCAGGTATTTCGTAAGGCAAGAAACTCGCGGTGTCGTAGTGACAGACGTCCATGCAAACTTTCGGAACGGCCCTTTGAAAACCCGATGGGCGCGATGGAACTGCAAGGCATGCAAATAATACTGTATTTATCAAAAGAACAAATCTAACAAGCACACTGCGAAAGAACAAAAACCGTCATACGGTTTTGTATTTATCACAAAAGATCCATCCCACTTTGGATCGCTACCGAGAGAAAGAAACAGCTTGTGCTACACACAGTACCGTAATAGAAATGCAGAAAGCGAAGCAGGGTGACTGGTTCGTGTGTTGGTTGTTGTTGCACATGATGGATCCTCTCGTTCGGGCAATCGGTGCCATAGTTTCAAAGTACTGCATTCCGAGAACACGAAATCACAACGCAGACAAACAACATTTGCAAAACAAAACAGTAGTGCATATAGCTACCAAACGAAGGCACTAGGGAATTGGAACCAGCAATCCGGGCTTGTCGAATCGAAACATACACATTACAGTACACCATACTATTCCTTAACAATCACACCATTTCGGGATGAACTACCTCGGATCGGATTTCAACAGCACGGGGTCGGTGATCGCAAAATCGGAGCTGACGGCCGCCCGGTTGAAACGAGGTGAGTGCGTGACCTGCGGGAGAAAGTGTTTTAAAAAGAAGTTCCTCAAGATGGTCCCCATCGACGACGAGGAAGGGAACATCCTCAACGGCCGCTGCCTCAACTGCAAGCCCCTGTCGATGAAACATCTCCCCAAGAAGCAGCAGGGCAGCGGTCACGGCAGCAGCCACAGCCGGAGCACCCGAAACAACCGCAGCCACCACGGTGGCAGCCAGGGTTCCCTCCGGAGGTCCAAGAGCGTCGCCATCGATGCCACCGTCGCGGTAGCGGAGTGCAAGCCGGCTTCGCACAAGCACCTGGGTTCGGTGCCCCCGAAACGAACCCTGTCGAGTCCCGCCCGGTCCCAGAACAGCAGCTACCACCGGAGTGCCGTCGGAACCAACAACGGCATCGGGGCGACGTCGAGGAGCAGGGGCAGCAGCAGCAACGATTCCAGCTTTGGCGGTTCCAACAACGTTCACACCATTCCTTCCAACAGCGGCCACAGCCTTAGCGGTACTTCTTCTCTGGCGTCCATCTGTTCCGCTGCCTCTGGCAGCACTGCCACCACTGTCTACCGCCAACCTCTCTCGCGCCAGGACAGCATCGATTCGTGCGGTTCCATGAACTCGAACTCGAACTCGAATCGCTCCCTATCCAAGACCACAAAATCGTCCCGGGAAGAGCTCGAGCAGGCGGCCCAGACCCTCATGGCGGCAGCGAAGGAGCACGGCCTAGCCGACGGAACCCTGGTCGCTTCCCTGAGCGACATCGTCAACCTAGGCAACGGCGTTAGTGCTGCTGGCGGGCAAGGCCCCAGCGACAAGCTTGCCTCAAAAAGTTTTGATTCATCCGAAGAGGAACCTCCGTCCCACCCATCCCCAGACGTGGTGGTTTCTACGGGAGGTGTGCTCAACCGCGGGGGGGCCTTCCCGATGAGGTACGGCCGCCACATCTACACCGGAAGCACCCGTACCCTGAGCTCCATGTCCTCGATCGACGAGGGAGACCAGCAGCAGCTGCAGCAGCAGTCCCTACGAATGGTGGGGAAGAGCTGCCGGACCCTGGGATCCCTTTCCACTATCGACGGGACCGACGAAGAAGAAATCCAGACCCTGAACGACGACATCCACAGCAATCTCTCCGGCCCCAGCGGAACACCAGCGTCCGACGAGGTTCACAACGAAGAAAAGAAAGAGGGCGAAAGCGCCACCGACGACGACAAAACCACGCCGGAAACCGCCACCCGTTGTCTGGAACGGCTCAAGGAATCCACCCTGGCCCCGTGCCCGGCCAAATCGATCGAGGCGATCGAGTGTCTCCTGGAGTTTGTCGCATGCTTGTTCGATCCGGCCTCCGAGCTCGACCTCCTGATCGAGACCGGCGGGATCCAGGCCCTCGTCTCTGCCATGGGAAAATACTCGAAATCACCGGGGATCCAGGCAAGGGCCTGCGAGCTCCTGTCGGTTTTCGCGTCCCCGTGCGGAAGCAGCAACACCGACGACGACGAATCGCGCAAGCGGAGGCGAACCGTCCTGGACCAAACCAATGGAGCCGGGGAAGCCATCCTGTACTTTTCCATGATCCTCCACGAAGACAGCGCGGAGGTCCAGCAGGCCGCTCTCAACGCGATTCACTGCCTCTGCGAGGACTGCGGTGAGAACCAAGCCGACTTTCTAAAGCTCGACGTCATGGAACCCATCCTCCGGGCCATGGAACACCACCGCAACGAAGCCCGTTTGCAAGAGATCGGAAGCTCGCTGATTTCTCTCCTGGCCAGCAACCCCGACAACGAAAACGTCGGGAGCGCGATCGGGCTGAACGGCGGGGTTCCGGTGATCCTCCGGGCCATTCTGGTGCACCTCGACAACGCCCGCGTCGCGGAGACCTGCAGCCGGGCCCTCTACGAACTCACCCTGGGGGACCCCCACAACGTGGTCGTCGTGCTCAAGACCCCCGGAGCGATTTGCGCAATCCTCGATGCCATGCGGTCCCACCCCCAGAACACCGGTGTCCAAGAGATGGGATGCGCCGTCCTGTCCAACCTCACCGCGGACGCCGAGTACGTGCCCCTCTTGATCACAAACGGGCAGGCCACGGAAGACGAATCCGAGGAGAAGTCCACCGACGTTCTGGGGCTCGTCCTCGAGACCATCCTCGAGGCGATCCAGGGGCACTCGGGTGCTCCAACCGTCCAGGACCTGGGCTGTGCGGCCCTCGCCAACCTCACGGACTCGGACGAAACGAAGATGTTCGTCGTCGACAAGGGCGTTCTGGACGCCATCGTCCTGGCCATGGTCCTGCACGCGGACCACGCGGAGGTCCAGGAGCGGGTGTGCCGGCTGCTCCTGCTCCTGGCCGTGAAGGTAAACCACAAACAGATCCAGGCCGCGATTCCGATCGAGATCGTCAGGGCCGCGGCCAAAAAGTTTCCCGATCGATGCTCGGAGCCGGCAAATCGGTTGGTCCGAGAGCTCGGTCTGTGAGTAATGCACTCGCAACCGTCCACAAACTTTCGTTCGTTGCCATCGATCGATCATCCATTAGTATTTACAAGTAGAAGTATTTCATTATTTTTTTAAAAACAATCGTCTTTCGCCAGAGTTCGAAAAGAAAACAAACCTCCGAGAAAAAATGTAACATTATGCATCATCCATTCGTATTGTATCGTATTGTATCTAAGGGCATAGTAGTAGTATCCGTTTGACGGTTATCTTATTTAACCGTTTTCCTGCATATTTAAACATTTTGAAAAACTTGAGTGTAATCGCACTAGTCGATTTCGAAAAAATCGGAGAGGGATGCGGAAGTTTCGATTTTCTCAACGCCCCGAAGGAAAATTAGCACACCCTTTGGCTGGAAGAGTTTTTGAAGCGGGGAGTGTGGACTCTGACCTTGTCGCTTGTTTCTTTAAATACATATGCTCTCGATCGAAGCCCCTGGACCACAAAGAGAGGCACCACACTCGGTGCGAAACCACACCAAATCAAACGACAAACAACTCATTTTGATTCGATTCCCTGTGTGTTAACACAGTAAAGCAGCAAACAGAGGGCCCAGAAGGACGAGAAATTAGTGCTGACTTTCCCCCCCCCTCCAAAACCTTCCGCCCGCTGTTTGGTTTGTTTGTTTGAGGACCAATGGGGAATGAAGCATCTGCCGAGGCCGGTCCATCGCCGGATGCTCAAAAGGGCCAGAAATCTAAAGAGAAACCCACATCAACCTCGGAGCTGAGCCCAAAAAAATCCACGGGAAACGAAGAGGCGGTTCGAGCACCGGTGCCATCGCAGAACGAGGTTGGGAACAACGAGGAAGGGACGAACGAGGCAGAGAACAACGAGGAAGGGAGCAACGAGGCAGAGAACATCGACGAAGGGAGCAACGAGGCAGAGAACATCGAGGCAGGGAACAAAGAGGAAGAGGCAAAAGATGCCGATGGCCACAGCGAGGCCGTTGGCAACGAAACGGCGCCTCTACCCGCCACGGAAAGCCCCATGCACAACGGTGAAGCCGGGCTGAAGAAAAAGGCAGCGAGAACCCTCGGAGATGCAAAAGACGCCGATGGCCAAAGCGAGGCCGTTGGCGACGAAAAGGTGCCTCTGCCCACCACGGAAAGCCCCGTGCACAACGATCAAGCCAGGCTGGAGAGAAAGGCGGCGAGAACCCTCCGAGAGGCAAAAGATGCCGATGGCCACAGCGAGGCCGTTGGCAACGAAACGGCGCCTCTACCCGCCACGGAAAGCCCCATGCACAACGGTCAAGCCAGAGTGGAGAAAAAGGCGACAAGAACCCTCCGAGAGGCAAAAGACACCGGTGGCCACAGCGAGGCCGTTGGCGACAAGGTGCCTCTACCCGCCACGGAAAGCCCCACGCACAGCGATCAAGCCAGAGTAGAGAGAAAGGCGGCGAGAACCCGCCGGCCGCAAACTATTTCGGAAGGTATGCTGCGGGGAACCATAGAGAAAAACAACGAGGAGCTCGTTTGCAGAGATCCGATTCTAGACGCCGTGGCAGCGGGTTCTGCCGTGCGGAAAGCCAGGCAAGAGCGACTGGAACGTATACGGCGGAGGCAACAACAGCAACAGCAGCGTGGTACGAGACCGTTGGCAAGAGGGGAACACAGGCCATTTACAGACAACAACAACAATCAATGGAAAATATCTCTCAGGCKGCTGGCGAAGACGGCTGCTTCCACCGCTAAAACGGTTGCGCACGCAACTGCTCCGGTAATTTCCGACGCAAGGCAGGTAGTCCTGTCATCGGCAACCGAATTTGCCCAGGACGTCAAAACCGAATGGAACAAGGTCGACAGAGTTCCGGTGGAGGATTCGTTTCTATCCAGATCATCGAACGAGGAAGAAAACCACAAGGACAACGAGTTCAAAGCAACTGACACATCAGATATAGAATGCGACGACCGTAATTCCGATAACGGAGCACGAAACAACAACATAGAAACGCAACAACAAATGAAAGAAGAGATAGATACAGAGGATAGCAATGGCGCAGGTGGAAGTTCAGAGACGGCAGCAGGCAACAACAATATAAAATCAGAAGAACAAAAGAACGACGATTGCTGTGTCGAGGATGACAATGGCGTAGATGAAATTTTAGATGCGGCACTAAGCAACAACAATACAGAACGAAAACGAGAACAGATCAAAGAGATCAATTTAGATCACACCAATGGTGTGGGTGCAACTCAAGATGCGACAGAAATAAAATCAAATCGAGAGAGATCTGATCCGATAACATGCTCCAATATGAACAACGATGTTGTGATGGACCATCACAAACTGATTCCCAAAGGAAATAGCACGGATTCAGACTCGTTCAATATTTCTTTCTCGTTTACTTTCGACGAGAAGAAAGAAATGGATTGCAGGGGGGAACTCGACGACGGGAGTGCAGAGATCGAGATAACTCCAGGAAACAAATGCATAATCGAGGAACTCCAGATCATGGAAGAAGAATTCGAGACGCAATTAGAATCTGTAAAGACCCAGATAGACTCCGTATTTGCAAGCCCGGTGGGCGAACGGAACGACTCGCGTGGCAAACCAAAAATCAGAAGGTTGCTATCCGATGACGATACGGCCGAGCACGAGTTCAGCAGCGAGCGCACGCACGAAATCTCCTTTTTTGAAAAAGACGGTTCTCCCAAACAAATCATGGCGGTCGATTCTGGTGATATGGACTCCTCGAGTAGCACCACAAACGACAACGTGCTGTATGCGCAAGAATCAGAAGACGCCGAGAAGCCGGATAGAACGACGTCAAAAGTGGAGGCAAATATGCAGGATAATGCAAACATTGGGGAGTACGGCAGTGGGAAGGAACAGGAGGGAGACGGGAACCCGTCAGATAAAGGCAATCAGCCTGGCGACGAAATCAAAGAAAATACAGAAGAAGACGTCGAGGAGAAGACTGATAGAATGACGTCAAAAGTGGAGGCAAATATGCGAGATAAAGCAAGTATTAGAGACGACGATAGTGGGAAGGAACGGAAGGGAGATGGTGATAGCACGTCGAATAAAAGCGATCAGCCTGTCGATGAGATCACAGGAGTTACAGAAGAGGGCGTCGAGGAGAAGCCGGATAGAACGATGTCAAAAATGGAGGCAAGCACGCAAGATGACGCAAGTGTTGTGGACAACGACAGTGGAATTGAACGGGAGGGAGATGGTAACCTGGCAGAAAGAAGCAATAAGCCTCGCGATGACATCAAAGAAAAATCAATTCCATGTCAAAAAGATTCAGACGAGATTCTGGATGCTGTACCAGAACCAAAAGTAAGAACGAGATCGGGGCGGGTTGTCAAACCAGTTCGTCGATTGATAGACGGATGTGAAACCTCAATTGGTGGCGAGAATCAATATGGTCGGGCTCATAGTGTTGACTTTGAAATCGACGAGACAGAGGACCATGCTTTGGACGATTCCAGTAAAACTGTTACTCAAGCTGCTTCAACAGACGTACAGGAAACGACAAATTTACAACTCGGCTCAAACACGGAAGCCAGCCTCGAAAGTGACCGTACGACAGACGAGGTCACGACACAAACAAAACCCAATGAAAAATTCTCTCCTCCATCTATGGACGACGAGAAAGAGGAACCGTCGAATGGGACAACCGATAATTCATGGACAGAAATGAAACCCATAGGTGACGAGGAAGTAATAATCAATTCTTCTATAATGAATGGGAGTACGAAGATGTCACCTATGTTTGGTTTGAGCGAAGATGCATTGTACCAAAACGAAGAAGTTCATACCCTTGGAGATGGCGACGGCGACGGCGACGAGGAAAATTCCACTAATAACGCTGTGGCGACAATACTGAATGTCACTTCTGACCATCGACCCTTCGTTCAAAGATTTGATCGTCATGCGTTGAAAGACAAGAAAAGTTTTGTGAAATTTGTTGCTACGAGACTTACAGGATTCGATATCGAAGTGAAGGAAAAATCAAACAAACACGACCTATTTGACCCATCTAGTGATTATCCGATTCCTGACAGTGTTTTCGAAAAACGGATACCCCCTATCATCGAATCTTCTACTTCAAGCTCGGTTTCGTCACCGCCAGAGATCGACATGGCTCTCCATATCGAGGAAAGGGAAGATGGCAGCTGCAAAAATGATGACGAGAACGATCTTGTCCCCCTGTTCGATCTTATTCCTAGTAAGTGCGAAATATCTCGAGAAAGTTGTGTCGGAGAAGAAAGTAGAAAATTGGAATCTAATTTATCTGAAGAAGAATCGCAGCGGCGGAAGCGTTTGAAGCAAGGAAGTATTGGTTCACAAAACGGTTCGTTGAGTTCGTTCAGTACACATCAAAGGAGCTCGAAATCTATGTCGTTCTCGAACAAACGATCGAGTCGACGACTAAGAAGACAATCAAGCAGATTGACGCTCTCTCTAAGTAACACCCAGCACACGAAATCCCCATATATGACACCCGTTGAAAATCGATCTTTGGTCGACGACAAAGTCCAGATTGAAGCACAACAAGGTGATCCCGCGGTCCAATTGGTTGGATGGGATACCGATATAGAAGCTAATTTCCCAAGCGTACCTGATACAGAAGAAATGACGGAAGCTCAAGAGAGATCCGTAATTTTCCATGAAACACTTGCGGCATTTTCATCTTTAGAGAACATCGACTTCCTAAGGGACTTGCCACTCAGTAGATCGGAGGAAGTGCCGAAACCTACTTCATCATTGATGTGGCGTCAGCTAATTGCGAACTGGAAACATTCTGAATCATGCAAAGCTATGTTGGCACGACCGTCTTCGATTCAACTGTCAAAATTGACAAAAGATGTAGGATTTTTCGGTGTTGATGACGATTTTTCTTCTTCCATGTCCACCATTCAGTTTCAATTAGACTCTGGCAACGTATTCTTTTCGAATGATTTTGTTTCTTCACGTGCTTACTCTTTGTTGAGATTCACAAATGCCGATAATTATTGTGAAGCTGATGAGGGTTTTTTGGTTTTAACAAGATACCTTTGTGATATCGGTCCTGGGACTTCTTCATCCGAAGAAAAAAAGAAAAGTACGGCGGAAGAAGAGCTGTTGCAACATAGTTTGTCAAAAACACTCGAAAATAACGAGCACGGATGTACCATCGGTATCACAGAAATTCTCAGAGAGGCAAAAGCACAGCTACCAAACCTCGACAAGATCATAAATTGCGTTGTCAATTATGCCTCTCAGAATGATCCATCATCAATTGATTTAGAATGTTATGATATAACATCCTCCAGTGGAGTTAAGGATTACACATCGATTCGAAGGAAGGCGAGAAGAAAATATAGTGGCGACGTTTTGCAAGTGAAAGATGTCTTGAGAGGCGAAATCACGTTTCCTGACGAAGCTTCACTGATATGTGGCTTACATTGTTTACAAAGCATGAATGGAAGAAACAAAACAGTTCCACCTTTCCAAATAGTTCGACTGAAGAATCTTTTTCGCACTACAAGTGTCGGGAAAGAAATCTACACTGCTCTGCCTACAGGCTACCGCCATATACTTATCAACCTCAAACTTGAATGCGGCCTCATCATCGGTAAGTCCCTATTAACTGTCTCGGACCGAATTGTCATTTTCCTTTATCTAATATTGCTTTCATATAGAACTCCAATTTCAAATAGCGCAGCTTTTCGATATCATGGGTGAAGAAGGATATCAACTGCACCACGACATTATGTCATCCGAGACAGATATGAAAGAAAGCTTTGCATCTTCGACTTCAGGTCAAAGCACGACGAAAATTCCGACGGAAGAAAATCCAGAGGCTACTTCTACTCACTTCGTCCGTTCAATCCTGACAAATCCTACAGATCTAGCCATAATATCAAGACAGATGGGATTAAAGAAAATGAATCATTGTCGAATCGACGCATCGAATAGCCCAGTCATTTCAAGTACCAACCACTCAGTCAACTCAGAATCAGTAGGAGGAATCGGTGCACTTGCAGCCCAAGCTGCGTTGAGAAAGTCACAGAAGCACGATATCAAGAGTTGTTTACCCAAGCTACCAGTGGGAGGAATCGCTGCAATTGCTGCTGAAGCTGCGCTGAAGAAGTCACAAAAGCAAGAAAGCGAGCATGGGGCTCAAAAGCMACCCGTAGTGGGTATCGCTGCACTTGCTGCTGAAGCCGCATTGAAAAAATCTGAGAAAAAGSAGGAGGACAYTCCGAAGCAACCYGTAGTRGGTATYGCTRCACTTGCTGCTGAAGCYGCWTTGAAAAAATCTGAKAAAAAGGAGGAGGACACTCCGAAGCAACCTGTAGTAGGTATTGCTACACTTGCTGCTGAAGCTGCTTTGAAAAAATCTGATAAACAGGAGGAGGATACTTCGAAGCAATCAGTTGGAGAAATCGATGCACTTCCTGTCGAAGTTGCATCGGGAAAATCAAAGAACGCTAGTGCTAACGAGGATGCTCCCAAACCTCCTATATTAGGTATTGCAGCGCTTGCTGCCCAAGCGGCATTGAAAAAGTCACAGAAACAAGAAAACAAAGAGGGCATCACCAAGCCTTCAGCGGGATCAGCGGGAGGATTGGCTGCTCTTGCAACTGAAGCTGCATCGAAAAAGTCACAAAAGCAAGAAAACAAGGAGGATCCACACCCACCGGTACGAGGTATTGCTGCACTTGCTGCTGAAACTGCACTAAAGAAGCAACAGAAACAAGAAAACGAGAATGACGTTCCAAAGGTACCAGAAGGAGATATTGCTGCTGAAGCAGTAGTGAATGAGTCTCCAAGAGCAGGAATTAATTTTCTCGCAGATCAAATCAAGATAGCACAAGAGATGGAAGACATTGACGATTTATCTACAGAGAAAGAATCTACAGGAGAGGAAACTCCAAAGCGACCGACTCTAGGTATCGCTGCACTTGCTGCTCAAGCTGCATTGAAAAAGTCTCCAAGAGCAGGAATAAATCTTCTCGCGGATGAAATCAAGAAGGTACAGGATATGGAAGACGATGACGATTCATCTAATGAGAAAGAATCCACAGGAAAGGCAAATCTAATGCGACCGACTTTAGGTATAGCTGCACTTGCTGCTGAAGCTGCACTAAAGAAGCAACAGAAACAAGAAAACGAGGGTGCTG
>CAACVS010000531.1:135196-149872 GCA_900660405.1 Pseudo-nitzschia multistriata
GAGTCGAAGCGACCGACTTTAGGTATCGCTGCACTTGCCGCTGAAGCTGCATTGAAGAAGCAACAGAAGCAGGGAAAGGAGGAGGATGATCCGACCTCACTAGAAGGAGACATCACTGCACTTGTTTCCCATCCTACAATAAAGAAATCAGAGGAGACTAAAAGTCAAGCAAATATTCTCTCACCAGCTAATGAGATCTCTGTCAAGAAGCCGGGAAATTCTGAGGGGCAAAAGAGTAATGACTTTTCATTGGTATCATTACTTTCTGCGGTCTTCGAAGAAGGCGTCGTCGATGCTACCTCAAACCCGAGAGATGTATCCACGCTTTATTGCCTTCATCTACTTGCTGTGGCTCTGCAAGAAACCGCGAAGGATAAATTGCAACCTAAACGAAATGAAAGGGATTCATTGCCGACCAACATCATTGCTATTTCGAGAAGGTTACTACTGAGAAGTCTCGTCATAAGCAATCAGGCCACATCTATTGGAATGATCGGCTGGCTTGGATACGGCTCGAGCAGCGTGTTTGATCGTGCACTAGATCTGCCTTTTGAAGTCCTACAGCAATTGTCGTGCAATATGGCAGCGGAAAAGAACTGGGCTAAGGCATCCGACGTCCTTTGTTCTCTTTTGTTTCGATGCGAACAGAATCTTCCCCGATGTCACCCGAGAACTCTTGGCTCTATGCTTGACCTAGCGGGCGCCCTAACGGAAGCACACGATATCAATCCAGCTAAATCCATCGTTTCCCGAACGGTCGATCTGCTCTCACGTTACTTATCGGAAGTCGAATCTCTATTTTTCGATCGGAGATACTTCGAGCTTTTATGCGAAAAAGATCCGGACCGTGTTGTTTCTTTCGACGATCGTGTCGATGCTGTCGGCATTATGCAGGCGTTTTGCAAAAAGTTTCAAGAAGAACTTTCACGGAATTTTCTCAAGCTTTTGGGTCGGAATCATCGAATCACTCTTCTAAATCACTCCCTTGTTGCCGACTCTTTTTCGGTTCTTGCCAATTGTCTCTCGGCCGGCGAAGAGAAATTTCACACAAACGAGCTTCGTGATTTGGCTGCCAGCACTTCTTGCGGGAGTAGATTGACTTTGGAGACTCCGTCTCGCTATTATTGGTCACTGGCTCATTCGCAGTATGAAATTTCGCTTCGGGGGTGGATTCGAACTGAATCTCTCATTCACCCCAATGCCGCTTCCGTTGCCTTTTCGATTGCTAGATGTCTCCGCGAACTCGGAAAGAGAAAGAAAGCTATCCAACTAATGGAAACTTTGGCTTCGTGTTTGGAACAAAAAGTCGATGATCAAATCAAAACGACAATTACAACAATGAAGCAAGCAACAAGAACGAAAGGAGAAGAACCATCAAGTATTTTCATGGTCCCCCTAAACGATGCCGAAACGCCACTTTCCCATGCCAAGGAGAAGGGCCCATCATTTATTTCGCGGCGTCGAAGCAGACCATCTGCATCCATATCTTCGATGCCTGCACCCCTCGAAAAGGAGGCAGTGACATCCTACGAACGCGAGCACACCGCTGTTCTCTGCCTGTGGACGATGGCAGTTCTTACAGCGGAGGAAAGCCCAGATGAACGCGGGCGGAGCCGTGCTCTCAGCTTGCTACACACTGCCTCGCTGGCGCTACAGCGTATGATTTCTAAAAGCAAGGACTGCAGCAAGCTCACAAGCGGTCGTCGCGATTTTTCTTCGGCGATTGACGAACAAACCCGCCTCGCGAGCTTTGATCTATACCAAATTGTCGAGGGGGAGGCTCTAGATCTCTTCGAGCCTCTTGAGAGGATTCCACTGGCAAAGAAGTACAAACCACCGGAGAGCAGCGGTAACGACTCCGCATCGAACAAGGCCTCCAATAAGCCTATGGCGGCTCCATCGTGGAGTGTTTTGACACCTATGCGCCAAAAGCGAAGCCAATGGACGAGCCCCCGTACCCGTGCAGCTGCCTATCGCTCTGCAGCAGCAGCATCAAACACGGTGGCAAACGTAGACAACAGCAGTGGTGCCACCGCATCTGGCAAACTCATGGCAACGAATCAAGTGAAGAGAAACCCTGACACTGCCTTTTTGTTTCGCGTCTAAAATTCTAGATGTGGATGGTTTCTTTGTTTGTTTTGATGGATGGAAGACTGTGGTAAAGTACAACGTCGACTTTCTGATGTATTTCAGGGACGTTAAGCGCCAAGATATACGGTTATTATCAATATAATATAAAGATAGTAGACGCACGAATATTTTGACAATGCGTAACTTGAATGAATATATAATTAGCATCATCGTACGCAATTGTCCGATACACTTTTCTCAAATCGCCAGCAGATTCGATTTTTTTGGGCGAATCTTTGTAATTCGAGAGCAATAAGGTCCAAGAGTTCCGCATTTATGCCTTGCCGTCAAGATGTACTACGTTTTTTCGTCGTAGCAATACTAGCCAAACGGATACCAACAAGATCCAAGAGACAGAAGTAGGTAGCCTTGGTTTCGAATGCTTCGATATCGGAAAGATCGTGTTGTACAAGGACACCTATATCTTACATATATTTATAAAAGTAATGATGGCAGGTTTTGTCATGATTGTGGTGCCACTGAGTGTAGAATCATAGTGGCAGTGGTAGTCGCTGTTGTTTTTGCTTCTGTTTTTGTCCAGGGAAGGTTCTAATCAGGACCGAGCTAGCCTTTACGATAGTCATGCTCTACAGATAAATAGATCGAAACATGCTAAACGAACAAATATTCCAACAGAGATTCTCGTACGGTACGTACGGTACGGTACGGCACCCCCCACGATACGGGGAACCGGTTTGAGTGCTGTTCATTGTACCCGAATGAGTCGTTCGATTTGCCAGGCCACACCTGTGCGCACGACATCACTAATGCAATGGAATTGACTGCAATCGAATCGAATTGCAAACCGAATTCACATAATGGCGCAAACGCAATGCATTTCCGCCCCGTCATCCAACGTGATGGATTTTATGATTTTATTCTCCGAGTTCCTCACCTTTTTGCTGTTGGGTTGTTTTTTGGTTCCTCCATCGGACTCGCTTATGGTTGCAGCTGCGAATTTCGCAAAATTGGTTTCAGCTGCGAATTTCACGAAATTGGTTTTCTGTTTGTCGGCCTGAATCGTTTCCAGAACAGGAACTGTGCCGGTGCTTCTCTTCCTTGGCTTTCCAGCATTCGCAAGAAAGGAAGCATGAGGCCTCTCGGCTGAATCGTCCCTGGACTTTGGCTTCCACGGCGAATTTGGTGCGCCGGCTCCAGAGTTGGGATTCTTTGAGCCTAACTTGGGAGGAGGATATTGCGACTTCGATGGAAGCTCCTCAACACTTTCTTTGGTGCCTCCAGATGAACTTTTGCTTCCAATACTGTAATTTGATCGGCTCTGCGTGGATCGGCTATGAGTAGAGTTCGTCGTCGTTATCGGTTTCAATGGAGCTTCATTGTTTCCAGATTCCAGGAATTGGCCCAAGCTCTTGCCCTTGCTCGGTTCGCTGTGATTCGAACCCTTTTTGGTAGGAATTTCTTCCGGTTTCAAAGGAGATTCCTCCTTTCGAGGTTCGAGGAATCGGAGCAACCCCTTGCTCTTGCTTGCTTCACTGTGATTCACGCCTGTTTTGGGCGCAGGTTCTTGCGGCTCTGATGGAGGTTCCTCCTTTTTCGAATCCAGGAATCGAAGCAAGCCCTTTCCCTTTACCTTGCCGGCTTCTGCGTTGGTCGGGGTGGGCTCTAGCGGCGTCGGAGGAGAGGGAGGCTGTTTGGCATCGGATTTCTTGAATTTGAGCAAGCCCTTGCCGACCTTGCTGCCCTTGTCGCTCTTTTCTTTGCCGGATTCTGGGCTGACCGGGACTGGCTCTTCCGGTGCTGAAGAAGAAGGGGACTCTTTGGCACCGGCTTTCATGAATTTGAGCAAGCCCTTGCCGACCTTGCTGCCCTTGTCGCTCTTTTCTTTGCCGGATTCTAGGCTGACCGGGACCGGCTCTTCCGGTGCTGAAGAAGAAGGGGACTCTTTGGCACCGGATTTCTTGAATTTGAGCAAGCCCTTGCCGACCTTGCTGCCCTTGTCGCTCTTTTCTTTCCCGGATTCTGGGCTGACCGGGGCTGGCTCTTCCTGTGATGAATGAGAAGGGGGCTGTTTGGCACCGGCTTTCATGAATTTGAGCAGGCCCTTGCTGCCCTCCTTGCTCTTGCTGGCTTCACCGGGGCCGGATTCTGGGCTGACCGGAGCTGGCTCTTCCTGTGTCGGAGGAGAAGGAGGCTGGTCGGCACCGGATTTCTTGAATTTGAGCAAGCCCTTGGCCCCCTTGCCCTTGCCGGGTTCTGCGCTGACCGACGCCGGGTCTTCTTGTGTCGAAGGAGAAGGGGGCTGTTTGGCACCGGCTTTCATGAACCGGAGCAAGCCCTTGCTGCCCTCCTTGCCCTCGCCCCTGCCCTCGCCATGACCGGCTTCTGCGCTGACCGGGGCCGGGTCTTCTTGTGTCGGGGGTGAAGGAGGCAGCTTGGCACCGGCTTTCTTGAATTTCATTAAGCCCTTGTAGCCCTTGTTGCCCTTTTCCTTATCGGCTTCACCGAGGCCGGGTTCTGCACCGGGCTCTTCTTGTGTCGGAGGAGACGGAGGCTGTTTGGCACCGGACTTCTTCATCCCGAGCAACCCCTTGCTGCTCTTTTCCTTGCCCTTGCCCGCACCGTGACCAGACTCCGCGCTGGCGGGGGCCGGCTCGTTCGGCAGTGGAGAAGGACCCGGCGGCGCAGCGGATTTCTTGAAGCGGAGCAAGCCCTTGCTTCCCTTTTTCGTTTCCCTGGTACCCCTGGCCGTTTCCCCGATGCCGGCTGCGGCACTGCTTGGCACGGGCTCTTCCGGTTCCCGCGGCGCCGGCGCCGGGGGAGGAGGGGCCGGTTGGGCACCGGGCTTTCTCAACCCGAGCACGCCCCTCCCGCCTTTGTTGCCGGCCTTGTTGGCCCGGCTGTTGGGAATCTTGGCCGGCCTCGGCCTCGGCCTCGGTGGGGATGGTTGGATCGGACCCCCGCCGTCGTCGTTGTCCCCCATGGCTCCGAGCAGGCCCTTGCTGGCCCGGCTGTGCTTGGCGGTTTTCCTCGGCGGGCCCTTCTTGGCGCCAGGCGTTCGGAAGCCAAACACGGACCTGCCCCTGTCATTGCCCCCGGTACGGCCCTCGTCCGGGGCGGCTGCCGGCGGTGCCCCGGGACCGGAGGAAATGGGTCCGGCGCCGGATTCGGCTGGCGTGCCCGTAGCGGGGGCACCGGATTCGAACTGGGGTGGGTGTTGCGGCTGCAGCGGCGGCGGCGGCGGGGCCTCCTTCTCCGTGGATGGTTTCTCGTCGCCCCGGAAGCGGACGACCCCGTGGTTTCCGTCCGCGTCCGCAGCAGCGGGGGGTGGGGGCAAGGGCTGGCCCCCTTTCCGGAGGCTGGACCCAAAGCCTTTGGCGCGGAGCTCGTCCATGACGCTGTTGCCGCTCGAAGGAGCCGGCGCGGGAGTCTCTGGCTCGACGGGCCTCGCCGGTTTCAGGGCCCCCCTCCCCCCCGACGCGGCAATGGCCGCCAAGAGGGGGTTCGAGGGCACCCCGGCAGGGGCTTCCCGCTGCGGCGGTTTCGATGCAGGTTGGGGTGTTTTCTTGAGGGATCCGATCCCGCCCGACGAGGCAATCATGGCCGCCAGCGGATTTGCCGCCGGCGGCGTCGGCGTCGGAAGGGACGGCCCACCGCTTGCTCCGCGGTCCAAAGGGACTTCTCCCCTGACCACCGATACCACGACGTGCTCCGGGACCCCGTCCCTCGCCATTTTGTGCCGGACCGCGCCCTCGGGCATCTTCATCTTGATCATCTTGCGGTACGGGGTGGCCAGGGCCTCGTCCTCCTCCGACAGGGACGAAACCCTCGCCGCGGCGGAAGGCGACGACGATGGCGGCGGCAGGGAAGGCGGAGGAGCCGGGGACCCCCCGCTCAAGACCGCCTCCTGGATCATGGCCGGCACGCCGTCCCTCGCCATCTTGTGCCGAACGGCCCCCTCGGGCATTTTCATCTTGAGGAGCTTGCGGTAGGGCGCCGCCAGGGCTTCTTCCTCCGGGAGCAGCTGCGAGACCGGGGATTCCCCTTGGGGGGCCGCGGGAGGAGGACCCGCAGGAGTGGCGGCCTCCGGCTCCCCCGACAGGACCGCCTCCTGGATCCTGGCCGAGACCCCGTCGACCGCCATCTTGTGCCGGATGGCTCCCTCCGGCATCCTCATCTTTCGCATCTTGCGGTACGGGGCCGCGAGGCTTTCTTCCTCGGGCGACAGGGGGCCCGCGTTCGTTGGTTCCGGTGCCGCCGTGCCCGTCACCGGTGGCCAGGCTCTCGCCAAGGGGCGTGGTCGTTCGGAACCGGGAGCCGGGGCCTGTGGCGGTCGGCTCTCGAAGGTCTTGCGGGGAGGCCGCTGCTTCGGTGGCCACTGCTTCGGCGGCTGTGGCTTCGGCGGCTGTGGCTTGGGCCTCCCGCCGGCCATCCGGGCCTCGATCGCCGCGGCGGCCGCCCGCGTGGCCTCGCCCCTCGCCGGAGAGGGCCGGGTCTCGGGCCGGGCCCGGGGGCCGGGCTTCGGCTTGGGCCTGCGGCCCTCCGAGGGTGCCACGGTTTTGCGCTGGCTGATCGTTCGGGGCGTTCGGGTCCGTGGCTCGGGATGGGACTTGGCAAAGAGCTTGTCCTGCCGCTGCTTCATGGCGGAACGGAGCTCCGACATGTCCATGGTGGAAACAAAGAAACCAAACCGAGCGACGCTGCCGGTGGTGCCACGCGAAAGAGAGAGGGAGAGGGTCTGTGGTTTTTGCTTGCTTTTGCAGAACAAGCGGTCGGTCGCTGTCTGAATTGCTGTTGCTGTTGCTTTTGCTGTTGCTCCGGTGGGGTGGTTGTGGGTTCGAAGACGCTCGGAGCAGGGTGTGCTTGTTCGATGCTGGATTGGATTCGTTTGTGGTTCTCCTCTGCCGTAAACACTTGTTTGCGATTGCTTTTGGTTTGCAACTATGGCTTGTCGAAGCCTGCCAGATTTCTCCAAAACAGAGCGTTCTTTTGTCGATCGTTCTGTTTTTTCACAACCGGCGTGACGCACGGTAGGAAAGAGTAACGTGCGGTTACGTACGAGTACTACCGTACGGTACGGTTGTTTTGGCGTGTGTTTTTGTTTTTGTTCTCCGGCGTGGTGCCTCCGTTCGAGCATGTGTCACCGTACTTGCAGTGTGCTACAGTACAGTACTAACCATCTGGTGGTACGTACGGGAAGGGCACACCGAAAGGTTTTTTCGGTTCCGGGTTTTGTGCCGTACGCACGAACTTCCAGTACCTACTTAGGGGAGTTGTGGTCGTTGCCTCCCGCCTCTGTGTGTTTTCGGTCACCCGCATCGTTGGGCGTCCGTGTTGTTTCCGTCGAACCTCTCTCGTCGTTCTTGGGCCTCAATGACCCTTGGTTCGATTTATGTCGAAGGCTATGGATGGGGGTCATCGATGAGCATAGGTCGTGCATCGGTCTCCCCGTGCGGTCATTGTTGAAACCCGGAACCCGCTAGATCTGTCACGGTGCATAACCCGTGCGTTACGGTACTGGAATCGTGCCATAGAAAGGTCATTCATTCCCGGGAAGAACCTTCGTGCGCATACCGCACGGTGGTACGGTACATACCATGGCAAAACATCTATTGGTACGATGCACGATACTTATCCTAGAGTCAGAAAAAGCAGGAGCGCGTTTGCGACCAAGTCTGCTGCGAAGAAGGATCCGGAACGGCAACCAAGTGGTTTTACGATTAGCTTTCGTTTTTGTCTTCAACAATTATCCGTGGTGTTGGATGCACTCCTCAATAAACCGATGCCGTGCTTGCGGTTGCAACAACAATGAATGACCTATTGTGCTGTTGGATTCGAATGAATCGGATTGAATCGAATCGAATCGAATCGAACCGAATCAAATACCGAACGGTATCGGGAAAGGAGGAAAAGAATGCAGCATGCTGCTTGGATTCTTTTGGCTCGATTCCGGGTCTCTATGTATGGGCAAGTAAATAGCTATTAAAAATATGCCTCTAGGAGGAAATGACGAGCCTGTAGAAAATGCGTACTCCCCCTCCCATTCAAAATGAAAAGAAAAGAAAGCTCTCTCGTTTTGTATATTGTACTGTATTGTATTAGTTTATATTGTATGGTAGTCTAAAGAACCAATCTATAGTTGGTCGGTTGGTTGGTGGGTTCGTTCGTTCGTTCGTTGGTCCGTGCACCAACGCCTCCTTACGGTGCCAGCTTGTTGCTTTCGGGTTCGCTCGCAAACGGGCGGACCGCTGTTGCTGCCGCGGACCGGCGGGTCCTCGCCTGCAGGGCACACGCCCGGGCCACCCAGATCCCGCAGCGGGCGAGCTGGTAGCCGACAAAGACGGTCCAGACGGAGGAGAGCCCCGCGGCCCCGGCCAGGGCCCTTCGCTTGACCCCCATCATAAAGTACGGGACCGCGACGAAAAAGGCCGCGTACATCTTGCCGAGAAAGCCCAGGTCCTTCCGGCCGAGGAGGACGCCCTCCGATCCGCAGACCAGGCCGTGGACGCCGAAAAAGACCAGGAGGAGGGGAACGACCGAGCGGACCAGCGCCACGACCGAGGGGTCCGAGGTGAACCACCCGGCCAGGAGGGGGATCGCCCCCACCGCCGCCACCATGGCGGCCCCAAAGACGAGTCCCGCCTTGAGGAAATTCGCCAGGACGGTTCCCATCGCGGAGGCCTTCTCGGGGCCGTCGGGCCGCTCCGACACCGCGGGCACAAAGCTCTGCGCCGTGAGGCTCAGCGAGTCGGCGATCGGGCACAGGCAGTAAAAGATGCTGACTACGACCTGCTGGGCGGCCATGCCAACCGTCCCGAGCGACGAGGCGACGACGTGGGCCATGGCGATGTACCCCGAGACCCGACCGACCTGCGTGGTGGTCACCGGAACCACATAGGGAGCAAACTCCCGGCGGGTCTCCGCCCCCGGGGGCCTCAGGAGGTCGGCCGCCGAGAACCGGTTCCTCAGAAAGCCCCGCGTCGAAAAGGAAAGACCGCTTTCGTTGCCGCTTCCGCTGCTGGTTTTCTCGGCCGTTCGGCCCGGGAGCAGCCTCCGGAGGGGGGACCGCCGGGCCTCGCTCCGGCCGGGAACCGGCGTCTTCTTCCGCCTGGCGGCGAGCTTGAAGCTTTCCAGGGCGGCTCGAAACCTCTGCCGCCGATCGGTCCGGTGCCCGCCGCGGGCGTTGCTGTTGCTGTCTCTTTCGCCCGGATTGGTGATTTCCAGAATGGCGCTCGAGAGGTTCATCACCTCCGGCCCGGAATCGACGTCGGCTTCCCGCTCTTCCGGGGCCCTGCCGCAGAGCCACCGGACAAAGAGGGCCACGGCGGCGTACTGCGAGAGGACCGTCGCCCAGGCCGCACCCGCGGTCCCGCCGATCAGGGGGTGGGAGTGGCCCACAAACAGAGCGTCCCCAAACAGGTTGACCACCGCCGCCGCCGCCAGCACATAGAGGGGGCTGCGGACGTCCTGCATCCCTAGGCAGGCGGCCTGCGTGCTGCCGAGGATGGCGGCCGCGGGCATCCCCAGGGCACGGATCCGGACGTACCGCATCGCGGACGCAAAGACGGCCGGGCCGATGGCGTCGTTTCCGATGATGGCCCTGAGCAGGGGCCGGGCAAAGGCAAAGAGAAGGCTTCCCAGCCCGATCCCGACGTACGTCGACATGCGCATGGCACCCATCATCATCTCGGCGGTCCGGGGCTTGTCGGTGGTTCCCCGATCCGACTCCTGGGCCGATGCCACCATGTTGGTGGTTCCGGTGTACAGAAAGGCCTGTTGTTGGCAAACCACAAGACACGCGGCGTTAGAAAGACGGGACTCGTTCGATGGACTCGATCCAAGGGACGAGAGACACACAGAGATACCGATCGATCGATCGATCGATCGACGCACAGCGATACTTACAATGAGGAGCGCTGCGTAATCCGTCACGGCAACGGCGGGTCCGAGGGCGGCCTGCTGGACCGTCCCCGAGAGGACCCCTACCGCCGACGTGTCGATGAGCGAGAGAAGCGGGCTGCAGAGCCAGACGCCAATGGCGGGAACGGCAAACCTCAGGATCTTTCCCACGCCCGGGGTCGGGATGGGTGCCGGAGGGTTCTGGACCGCGGTTTCCCCCGCTTGTTGGGAAGCGAGCTCCTCGCCTTCCGCTTGCCGCCGCGCGGCTTGGGTTTGCAGCGGAAGGGTCGGGGCGGCGGCCACGGTGGGGACCACCTCCGTAGGGTTCAGGGCCTCGATGGCCAGCTCGTCCAGGACCTCTCTCAGCTCGGGCGGCATTCTGGCCTCAGCGGCGGCGGCGGCCTCCCCGGACGCCGCCAGGACGGCCTCGAGGTCCTCGCTGACGAGTCCCTCGCCGCCCGGCGCGTC
The DNA here is from genome assembly GCA_900660405.1 of Pseudo-nitzschia multistriata. NCBI lineage: Eukaryota > Bacillariophyta > Bacillariophyceae > Bacillariales > Bacillariaceae > Pseudo-nitzschia > Pseudo-nitzschia multistriata. The sequence continues at coordinate 145,652 of CAACVS010000531.1, forward strand.
CCCGAGGTCGAGGTTCATGTCAATGTCAATGCTCATGTTCATGTTCGTGTCGATGTCGATGCCCCCTTCTTTTCCCGCGGCCAGAATCGCGGCGTTTTCCGCAAAAATGGCCCTGGCGTCGGGATCGGAGACCTCCGAGGCCCGCGGCGGGGATCCCGGATCGAATCCGATGGACAGCTGGGGTGGTTCGTTGCCCTCGCTGGTCGATGGAACGGTCGCCTCGCTGCTTGCACCGCTGGTTTCCCCCAGAAAGTTGATGGTCTCATCAAAGAGCGAGGAAAAGACTGGATCGATGGGTTCCGGTGGCGGCGGCGAGCTGCTGTTGCCGCTGCTGCTCTCTTTCTTGCTCCGGTCCTCCGTGTCGCTGCTGCTCGAGTACTCCCTCGGCGACACCTGCGGTCGTCTCTGGCGGATGCCCGAAACCCGGGCCATCCCAGAGTGGGTCCGCATCGGAACAAAGGCGTTTGTTGCCGTCGCCGAAACGAGCACCGCGATTCCCAGGGTGGCGGCTCTCGTGTGCTGCGCGGCCATGGTGGGATGTAATGTGATGTTGCGTTGTGTTGTGTTCTGTTGTGTTTCGTGTCGATCGGAAGGCGTGCGTTCGGTCCAACGTGTGTGTAGGTGTGGCTGGTGGATCTGTTGTCTCTGTCAAGATTATAGTTGCAGAATGTGTGCTTTTGAAAAGCGAAGAAGTTGTAAAAAGTGAGAAGGTGGGGTGTCCATCGGGTCCCTGGCCCGAGTCTGTCGCGTGGAAAACAGTTCCCTTAGTACTGGGTTTTGTGGTGAAATTTCGAGTTTCGAGCGGTAGTGAGAAGAATGCAAATTTTCATTCATATTTTACCGTTACCGGGACATCACGTAGCCTACCGTACAGTATTGTACTGTATTGTAATGCACAACAAAAGACAAAATATCGTGATGACTTGGAGCTGATCGATCGATCGATGATCGATGGATGATTGAAGCCTATCCCAAAAATTGGGACCGTGATTTTAAGACCTCGTCATGCTTTAAAAACAAAGAAACACAGAGCAGAAGGGTTTTCGCTCACAAAATCCCTGTGCAAGAGAACAGCCCGGGTCGAAATCGACACTATGTGACGTATCGTCTGATTGGGCACACTGGGATGCAGCTGCGCCGCATCAGTCTCATTGCCGAAACTAGACCTCTTGTGTTCTGGAGATGTACCGTAGGGATCGTGCCTACCTTGCCCAAACCGAAGTTGAAGATACGGTAGAAGAACCACCTGCACATACGGTAGTACTGTATTACAACATGTTGATGATTCATTTCGTTGCTGAAATGTAGTGCAGTATGTAGATGTCGTAGAATACTATCTATGTCAAGTGTGTACTGTATATTACGTACCCCAGAACCACCAATCATTTCGATCGATTTAGTGTTACCGGAAGAAAACCAACGGCACCGTTTTAATAATGTACGGTGCCGTACGTAATTGGTAGCGCCATACTGCCATGCTGTATCCCTACTGTAGACCATACACCGGAATCCAAAAACCAACCATACTGTACAATACTTACAGTACCGTACGTACAGCACTCAAATTCCGGAACGTACAACAAGTACGCAAAATAATTCGCATCGCCGGAAGTCGTTTTGTTCGTTTGACTATGTCCGTACGGTACTCGTACTTGTACCGGACCAGCGCGTGGTCAGCCCCACAATGCGCGTGGGAAGCAGGTTCGGCGACCGACTCCGACAACACCAAGCGCCCATCGACAGGAGTCGAGCCATCAAATCGTGTCAAGGCCGGTTCTTTTTTCATTCGTGACAACAAACGGATCATAAACAAAATCTCGAAACTCCAATCAAAATCCAGCTCAAACATTCTCCATCAGTCCAATCAATCAATCGATCAATCCATCAACAAGACCTCTCCGTTCCGATCCGCCAAAATGGGATTCAACTTTTCTACCTGGGAGTGCAAGCTACTAGTGTACTGTACTGTGTAAATCGAATCGAAATAATGCAGACCTCGCAGACCACACCGTAGTACCACCAGATAGTACGAGTTGTACTAGTACTACTAGTATTAGTAGATTTCTATTTTATGATAAGAAGTCGTCACTACTACATGACTTGACACATTTGGGAGAGATCATTCAACTTCTTCTCAACTGCATTTTTCTTGCAAAAGTTCTTTGGGAGGTGATATTTGGTGTCCAGTGTTGACCATAGGTTCCTTCTTTGTTGTACTACTAGTAGTAGTACTACTAGCAGTACTACTAATTGTTGTGAATTCAAAATTGATAGTAGTAGTAGTACTAGTACTTTTTTGCCCTTTCTTCTCTATGCCTTGTCCATCATCAATGTTGTTAACCTATAATCTAGTACTGTCATTTGTGAATATTGTATAGAGTTGGGGTTTAAACATACGATCCAGTTGTAGTAGATTATGGATTATGAGCCCTCATTTTGCATGTAATGACTATTTTAACTAAATAACCTGAATCATACTAAGTTTACAATGAGGCAGATGCTGAATTTTTCAATCCAACAAGTTAAGTTTTGTTATGCATGTGCTGCAACTACTAATGTTTGCTTGCTTCCACAGGAGTGCAATACCAGTAGTACAAGGTAAAAATATGGCCTGAAATCTACCCACGGTACTAGTAGAAAAACATGTAGAAAATTAATAAAGCATCAACTCACTCTGACAGTTACAATTTGGTCCCCAATGAACACTTAAGTCTGATAGTAGGCACATGAATTGGATCCCAGTAAAAAGAGGATTCCAGGTATATGGGGGAGTCAGGGGGTCATAGTTGTGGAATAGTATATTGATATTCATGTATGTATACTGCTGGATTCAAAATCCACAATGCAATCATCTTTTTGAAAACACCCATGCTATGATACTATGTCATATCCTGATTTCATAGTAGAGTAAGAATGAAGGGCCTCATCAATCGATGTAGTAGTCAACATGAGTTTGCTGGCACCAGTTCAACCATATGTGGTCACATTGATCTAGATTTTTACACATCCACAACTTTATCTTCTTGTGCCTCATCCTCTCAATGATCCACAATGCGGATTCCTGTAGCCTTACTTCCCCTGCTGCTAGTAGTGATGCTGGCTTGCTGCTGGCAACGTTGCAGTAGTTGTTGTTTTTGCTGTAGTAGCAGCTGTTGCTAGAACAATATTCAAAAGCACCCAGTTGGTCAATCTGTAACTTCCAGATTCCCTCAAATATAATACAATGAAGAGGCCCTGGTGAAAGTGGCTGGTCTTGTTAATGGGCTGATGTGGTTGTTTCCCTGCTTGGACTGGAGCTCCTTTTTTATAGATAATTTCCTTTTCTGCTACTGGTCTAATAGTGCCCTGACTTGGTTGATCAATCCAAGCAGGCTTCCAGATCCCCATGCCCTTAATATCATATTGGATAGAAAGTATTGTTCAATGCTCTATCTGGGGGTGAGACAGCAGGTCTCTACTATCATAGTAGAGTTTGTTTTAATGGTAAAATTTGAATTTTTTGTGCAATTCCTTGTAGTAGCTTAAAAGTGTTCCCTGGCAAAAAAAACCAGCAATATACATATGTACGGTAAAAAGAAAGAACACTCTTTCCAACTAACAGATTCTCTACTAGTCCTGATTGGTGCTTAGGTAGTAGCAGTAAAAACTGTTGCATTTTATTGTACTCATAGTAACCTACTAATAGTAAAACATCAATTGAACTTTCTTTAAATAAGGGATTGGGAATGTTGACGATAATGTACAGAATGTTATTTAAGATTTGTAATGTTAACTTTTTCCCGTCGCGTGTTGCCAAATGTTGCCACCTGGAAAATTAAGGATTTTTTTTTTTGGGTACTACTACTACACTACTACTCCACTTACTATCACACCCCTSTCATCACTATAAACAATATTATAAGAACATATTTTAACAAATATAAATATATTCATTTATAACACATCACTACACTTGATGGTTGAAGTTACTCCAATGCTCTTTACATACAGCAACATTGCAACTTCTGCAACCACCATTCCTCCTTGATATTTCTTTTCTACTACTACTACTACTAGTAGTAATCCACCATGATGCTGCTGGCAACTTCCTCAATCTCTTCACTGATGAGTTAGGATACCTAAGCTTTGCTTCTTCTACACAGATAACACAATAGTTCCTCTTTACTCCTTCATACTTGCCACTGCATCTTTCTTTATGTGGCTTTGACATTACCTTTCCAT
>CAACVS010000531.1:151360-186634 GCA_900660405.1 Pseudo-nitzschia multistriata
TGGTATTTCAGTCTTATTTTGTGTAGGATTTGTACTGCAGTCTACACAAGTGAAAATCATGGAAACTAAAAAAAAAATCCAAAAAATGCACGATTTGGGCGGAGACGGGAAAAAGTTAATATATTACTTTAGGCCTGGTGCATAGATCCTAGCATTCCCATTCTTGAATGTGGTAGCTCACTACCTTCCCAAAACAGTTGTTTGGGTAAAAGAGGAGGAAGAAGGATATCCTCCCCTGTTAACATTTGGAATGTTAATTTACACTAAATTCAAGAGAAAAAATACTGTATTCATTTCTTGGCAGGCCTAAGGGTTCATATTTGCAATGGGTCATTCAATTTAACATATCTATGCAAAATGAGGCCTTAATGGGCCATTTTTTAATATACATTTCAAGGCACTCAAGGCATAGCTAGTACTACCATGGGATATTTAATCAAAGACATATATTTTATATTTCCAGGAATGAGCCAACTTCCATTGTTGTTTTATTTTATTTGAAGTACAGTATGACACAAAAAACAACAATTAAACTTGCTTCAACAAAGAGGGATTGGGAACTTTAAATTAACCTAGTACAGTACTATGTTAATCCCAGCACAGGCCTGTGTAGACAGAATAAATGTACAAGGTACAAGGTACAAGGTACAAGGTACAAGGAAGGCAAATGAGGGTGAGGACAGGTCTCTATGGAGGGAACAATGGCCTTCATTTGCCTTCGTAACTTCAACCTGTCTCAAATTTTTTGAAAACCACAAGTAATTTATTTTAAAAATAGGTGCTGGTACTAAATTTTACACAGAAGCTACAGCAGATACAGAGATTGCTGATATGGAAGACTCTAATTAAAAAATCTTGGCCAATCAATCTGAGATTTCTAGATCCCTTTCTTCTTATTGTAAGAATGAAGTTACTCCAGTATATGTGTTGATGGGAAAATGGTGCTAATAGCCTTGTCAGGAGACCAAGACAATCATCCTGCTGGTGTTTTTTTCTGACTAGCAAAAACTCTGCATTTTTAACAATGTACTCATAACTGATTCCAGATTTGTTCAGCATACCTATTTCTTGCCTTCCCACCTCATAGTGCACTACCCCATTCCTCCCACAGAAATACACTAACATTCCATGTGTTAAATTAACGTTCTGTACAACATTCTGAATCCCTGATTTAAAAAGGTCAATTATAATTTGATAGCAGTATTCTAGATTTGTTCCCTTTCCTACCTTGTACCAACAAAATACACCAGGAATTGGGTGATCCCTATTAATCTGGACACCAATGTACTTTTTGACAAACATACAGACCAAAAATAGATGATCTAGACCAAATTTTTTGACTGTCTGTCAATGCTCAATTTGCCCTTGACATAAGATCTAAATCTACTAGTGTGGAATCCAAGAATGAAAATCTGTTGAAGGACTCAACTGGCTAAAAAGGCCTACCAAATTGAAGACTGAATAAATTTACTACTACTATAACTTGTGCCTCATTTAATATGGGGACTGATGGCACCAGGGCAATCATTGTCATAAAGCAGCAAAACATTGTCCCCTGTTTCAGTCGCTACTAAACTGTACCTTAAATTGAAACAAAAAGAGGTACAACTGGTGGAGGTCTTGTTGGCACAAGCAGCACACCTTGAGACAAGGGGGGTGGGAGATCCCTTCCACAATATTCATTCTGCAAGCAGCAGCAAAGATGGCTGGTTCTTTCACCCCTCATCCTAGCAACAAAGGTTGTTTGCCTCCCACAGGGCCATTGCCTCCCCCAGGAGGGCAACCAAAAGTAGATGGGTTGGGTCGTAAGGTCAGTACTGTAAACTACTTTAAAGAGGAGCTTCTCTCATTGATGACCCTCATCAAGGAGATCCTCCCCATTGGTAACAAGGGTGACTGGCTCATGATGGTTCACAGACATGGGCAGAGCTATCCCTATGGTCGTAGTAGAACAAAGGATTACATTCTTACATCAATTGCTTGAGGAGACACCAGAAGGTGCCTACTAGAAATGCAATTGTCCCAGAGTCTGTAAAACTTGCAAGAGAGGCCCATCACTTGATTGGTATCAAGGCATATCTTGGAACTACTAGAAAGGAAGCCTTGTTTGATCCAGTAAAAGGTTACATTGATGATAAGGATATTGAGGTTTCTTTTAAGAAGTCTTCACCACTATCGTCAATTGAAAACACAGTATTGACTTCCAACACAACCAGCATTGATGAACCTACCATTGCAACTGCTGTCAACTCAGCAGAAAAGAGATCCTATGGATATGGAAGGCTGAAGAAGGTAATTGCTGAACAAGATGATGGTGCTGTTCTTCAAGAGTATGTCTTGCAGCAGGACAAGAGAGAAGCTGAAAGAGACAGAAAGTCTGATGGGAGGGGGGACACAGGAGCTCTTGGCTTACCTTGACTCAAGCCTTTATCTCATCAATGGTACTAATGGCGCTCACCACCAGCACATGAAACAACAAGCACCAACACTGCTTTTGGCAGCAAATCCCATGGTGGTGGGCGGTGATAGCGATTAGTAGTAATTAGAATCCCATGGTGATAGCAATTGCAATTCCTGATTACAATTTACAATTATAATTACAGTTTTAACCAAATTACTACTAGCAATGATGCAGATTATGAGATAAAAGCTGCTCCCCTCTTGTTCTTCTTGCAGCACCACCACCACCAACAAAACACAGCAGTTTGCAGTGCTCACTACTATAACATCCTTACTACTAGTAGTAACAAGCACTAATAGAGATATTCAAGTACTAAGCACTAATGGTAATTCTCAAGTAGTAAGCAATGAATTTACCTCTCCAGTAGTAAGGTCCACTAATACTAGAAATATATTGGGACCAGTAAATTAATTTGGAACAATGTTTTTTAACTGTAAAAATGACTCTAACAATTTCTGTGGGGACCATCGAAAACCAGCCAGAATTTTGCTCTCCAGAAGACAAATCGTGGTTGGAAACCGCTCCAACTACCACAATATTGTCTGGTAGCATGCCTGGCGCGGAAAAATTGTCCAGACTGAACGTCGCTGTAAAACTAAAACATCTGAAGTAAGACTGTTTAAGACCGTTGCCCTATGACGTGAATTTTTTGAATCGGAATTGTTAAAAATACTTGTACTGCACTCCGGTCAGGCCCCCACATGATTCCTTTAGCTTTGACAAACTGTGTGAGGGGACAAACTAAAAGACAACAATGACAGAAGGTGATTCTACAATATATCCACGAAAACGCTTCCTGGTATATTTTGGATCTATTTTAGTTTGTCTTGGTTTTCGATGGTATGGCTATTCATCAAGGGCATTAAAAGAAATTCGACAACAACTGAGTAATGGATTTGCTGATCCTCTTATTCACGCAACCAATGCTTCTCTAAATGATGATACATTCTGTCCATCGGTGTTGATAGAGGCCGGGGCTGAATCATTGTCGTCAAGTCATGTATGGAATAAACTTGAACACCAAATTTTGAATGCATCATATGGTGTACTTCCAAGGTTCCAATCGCTTGACAATACAATGGTCAGAGAATATACGGGGTGGGTAGGTTCAATGTTTTCGTTTTACACCGCATCCAGACTTCGTCGTTCTGTGATGAACCCGGCACCTCCAGAAGAAATAATCCAGCTTTTAAAATTGGCGTTGGAAATCAAACACCATAATGCACTGGCGTCTGACGAAAACAGGCGTTCACTTCGCATTCTTGTGCTTGGTGGATCTGTGACGGCTGGAATTGGATGCTATTGGCCTGATAATTTGGGTGTGCCGCCTGCAAAACACTGGTCTATTCCTGGAGAAAACTGCGTATGGTCGTACTTTCTAGAAAGGCTTTTGAATCAAGTTATATTTGAGGGCAAAGATATTGTGAAGATTGACAACATCGCAAGTGGTGGAATATCATCAGAGTTCGGAGCCTTGGCACTCGAGTATCAGCTTTTTCCCGATCCCGATAGAGTGCCAGACGTTGTGATCTATGCCTTCTCTGCAAACGATGCACAAGAACCCAATCCCAAAGCAGTGTTTTATGAATATCTTCAGAACTTTGTGGCGGCAGCACACTGGCTTAATCCGTGTGACAACCATGCCCCACTTGTGATATTGCTTGATGATTTTTATGCTGATGTCCCTCCCTCTGTTGCTCTTCAGCAAACGGGAAATATCTACATGCTCTCTCACTGGAACAATCTGATGGCCGTGGACTACTCCAGTACCGTGGGATCCAAGGTCATAGTGGAGGATTTAGCATGGGCTCCACTACTATCTTCAAACGTTCAAATGCACAGCGGAGTAGGCATGCACATGGGAATCGCTTGGACAATATTGTACAATTTACTGGATTCCATGGTTAACGTCTGTAACGATGTTGGGCTTCAAACGATAAGGCCAGATCGAATCACAGAAAATAAAGCGAATGCTTCCAAAAACATTCTTCCTCGCGAACATGATGACCATAATGCTTTGACAATTGACCCACGCATTTCGTCTAACCTGGAGAAGGGAGAGCCGCCCATGCAACACTTTGGAAAGGTCCGTGAAATGGTGAAAGATGCGAGTTACGTGCGACTGCAACTCGAAGAAAATGTGAACCGGACAAAGGAAGTTTGCAGTGAATTGAGCGCAAAAGGGAAAGAAAAATCTCCGTTGAGGTGCTCGTGGTCGTGGTTTTTCAACAAGTCTACTAATTTTGTGCATAGTGCTCAAGTACGGAACAAAATGAACGAAGTTCTGTTGTTCAACAATGGTTGGGCGGCAGAGGGTCGTCCGGTAGCACAACCCCGCTCGGGCTGGTACAGTCACAGCCCAAATTCCGAGTTCGCTATGAAAATCGAAAACATCGCAGCCGACTTGAATTTCGTCGTGATGTTGACAATGAAATCCTATTCTTCCAAATGGGTGGGTTCAAAACTTGCCGTCTCAACCATGGTCGTGAAAAATTCTACCACTCCGGATGCGGTCACGAACCAAGCGTCTCCGGTGGACTGGGACAACGACGATTCCCTTTTTTACATCGATGGTTTCCACGAAATCAAGACAAGTGTACATTTTCCCCACAAAGTACCGATCCGAGGAGGTGCAAGCCCGGGCGATTCCGTCATTGTATACGCCAAGCTCGTGGGTGGATCGGAATTCAAGTTCGCTGGCATGGCATTCTGTGCGTACTAACACAACTTCTTTCTGCAACCGGGTACGGAGACAACCCCCAACGCCCGCCATCCGGGTGCGATGCCGCCGTTTGCGAACGCCCGCAGTCCGATCGATCGATCGTTTCGGCGGATCCGCATCCGTTTCGAACCCCGCAACCCCGGCCGGAACACCAAAGCACCTCTCCACACCGGCGGATCATTTCTGCGTCCCGTGTGCTTTGCGAGCGGCACTGGTGCTCGTATCTTACTGTATAGTTTACTGTATAGTATTGCATATTATAGTATTATTGCCTAGTATCGCATTGTATCGTATCGCATTACATAGTATCGCATTGCACAGTATCGTCTCATCGGTGCTTGTGTGAGGAGCTCGTCTCGCATCGGCAAAGCGATTCAGTCGAGCGTCGTGGCTCACACTAGGAAAAGGTCTGGAAGAAAGAACACGCTTTTGTGGACCATTCCAATTGGATGTGTCGTGTAGCACCCGCGGCACTCGGCATCAGCTGGTAGTAGGTTTGTTCGTTTGTTCTGTGACGGCGTGTCGGAACACACCGGCAGAAAGCAAACCGGATGGAAAGACCAGGTGGGTTTCGCCCCGTCCAAAGGACCAATCGAAGCTTGCTGCTGGCGAGAGAGAAGGATGGGGGCGACAAACGCCGAAGAGCGAGTGGAGTGGAKTGGAGTGGAGGGCCTAGTAGAAGTGTGCGGTGTTGCTTGCAAATGGAAGGAACGGGTCGATCCAAGGGTACGGTAGTACCGTACTACCGGGCAGTTCGGTAGGGATTTTGATGGGAAGCCCCGAATGGATCGATCCTGCCCAATAAAAAATACTAGTAGTACTACTTTGCTCCTTCTCGTATCGTGATACGAGAACCGTACCGTACGGCGTACCTGCCCCTGCGTTCCCGCGAAAATCGAAATCGAAATCTACGCCTGATGTTCGTTCCTGCCTCGGGAGAGACCAAGACGGAACTAGCGCGCCAAAAATTTTCTTCGAAACCGGAAACGAAAACGTTTTACCGCATGTCGATACGATTTCTGTACCTACTCTATCGTACGACTGCCGTACGTACGGTCCGGTACACGACATGGTAGACGGCATGGTACAGTACGGTACGTACGGAAACACAGCAGGGACAGTTTAGTTCTCGCGCCTCCGCCCCGGCCAAGAAGCATGTCATTGCCGTGTAGTAGGAATCAACGTACGGTACGGTACGAGATTCGTACCGTGACGGAAAGGCACGGGACGGGACGGACAGGACCGGAACGATGTAAAGTACTACGGTATTCTCATCACCCGGTACGAGCACCGCGGCTCGAGAAGGATCGTCGCATCCCGGATCGAACCGCACCAAACCGAAGGCCATTCCCAACGCACCGACACCGCAAGACCACCCCGGAAACCCGAACGAGACCTGCCAGATTGCACTCCGTTGTTGGTTGCAAAACACCTTAAGAGCAGACACACGACACCGCTTGCCCGCCAAAACAACGCAACGGAACGCAGCGCAGCGACGCCTTTGCCCCGCACCGATCGATCGACCGCAGCACAGAACAGAACAGAAGAGAACAGCGCGGCACAGCATGCCATCGTCGCCCCGGTCGGACCTGGAGCAGATGGAAGAACAGGCCGCCCTGGCGCGGCGCCTGAAGACGGTCGGCGACTACAAGCACGGTTCCATCAAGCGGATCAAGCTCCGGAAGTTCCTGACCTACAGCGCGGCGGAGTTCAGTCCCGGGCCCCGGTGCGTTTCTGTAGTTTGTGGTTGTTGTCGTTGTTGTGGTTGTGGTTGTTGTCGTTGTCGATGGAGTGGCCGGAGGATTTTTGGGGTTGGTCCGAGGCTTTCCAGGCGCTCCCTAACGATTTTCGCATCTGTCCTCACACTTTTTTTCCCTGGTTTGGTCGCAACTCAATTCCTTCCCTGGTTTCTGTTTCTGTTTGCGTTTCGTTTCGTTTCGGATCGGTTCGTTTCTGTGTTTTTCGCAGCCTAAACATGGTGGTGGGGCCCAACGGAACGGGAAAGTCCTCGATTCTCTGCGCCATTTGCCTCGGACTGGGGGGTGAGCCGCGGCTGCTGGGAAGGGCCGACCAGGTGACCTCGTTCATCCAGAACGGGGAAACCGAGGCCCGGATCGAGCTGGAGGTGGTGAACGAGCACGGGGAAAACGTGATCGTCACCCGCACCATTCACGGAAGCGGGGACGGAAGCAGCGGCAGCAACCGGAGGGCCAACAGCAACAAATCGTCCACCTTTACCTGGAACGGCGAGATCGTTTCGGGGAAGAAGGTCCAGGAGCGGGCCTCGAAGGACTTCCAGATCCAGCTCGACAACCTCTGCACCTTTCTGCCGCAGGAAAAGGTGGGAAACTTTTCGGGAATCAACAGCAAGGACCTCCTCCTCGAGACGGAGAAGACCCTCAGCGACAACAAGGATTTGTACGAGAAGCACCTCAAGCTCATCGAGATGCAGACGGAGCTCCGGGGGGGATTCAGCAAGGTCGACAACCTCAACGAAAAGGCGGCCTTTCTCGAGGCCGAGGTCGCCAAGTACAAGGCCGACGTCGATCGCATGGAAGAGCGGAGGAAAGCCGAGGAGCAAGCGGACCTTCTCCGGAAAAAACTCATGTGGCTCAAGCTGGACGGCGTCCGCGAGACGTGCCTGGCACTCAAGGCACAGAAAGAAGAGGCGAAACAGAAGGTGGAAAACCTCGAGGACGAGCTGGAGCCACTCCTGCAAGCCAGGGACCAGGCGAAGGAGTGGCTGGAGAAAGCCAGGAACGACGTCGACGCCTTTGAGAAAAAGATCAAGAACGAGGAAAAGAACATGGCGAAGCAGAAGCACAAATTCGACAACCACGACGACCAGATCGAGGAGACCCTGGCCGAGCTGGCGACCGTGGACAACACCCGCGCCAAGTACGAGAACGACGCGCGGCTGCTGCGGGACAAGGTCGGGGGCCTCCAGGAGGCGCTGGACGAGGAGCCGCCGATGGAGGACCTCGAGGAGGCCTTTGCGAGCGCCCGCCGGGAGCAGGATGCCATCAAGCCGCGGTACAACGACTCGAAGACCGCCCTGCTGGAGCTCAACCACGAGATGTCCTCCGTGAAGGACGAGAGGAACAACGTCCAGAGAAAACTGGCCAGGCTCCAGAACGAGAAGGAACAGCGCCGCGAAAACGTCTTTCGGTACTTTGAGGACGTGCGGAACGCCTACCACTGGATCAACAACAACCGGGGCCTCTTTCGAAAAGAAGTCATTGGGCCCGTGGCCTGCGAGATTTCTCCCAAGTCCAACGACAGCGCGGCCTTTCTCGAACAGCACGTGGCAAACTCCGTCCTCAAATCCTTTGTGGTACAAGACAAGTCGGACTACGACCTCTTGTACAACAAGGTCCGTCGCGAACAGAACATCCCCATCAACATCAACTTTGTGGACCGGATTTCCCAGGGCGAACCCCGCATGTTTTCCGAACAGAAAATGGCCGTCCTCAAGCGAGACCACGGCGTGATGGGCTACCTCGACGAATCCTTCGATGCACCGGACATTGTGGTCCAGGTGCTGAAAACCAATTCCGCGATCCACAAGGTGCTGGTGGGAAGCGACCGAACGCAGGACAGCCTCGACGGCCGGGACCTGGGACGGATCCTCTCCGAGTCCGAACACCACCACGGCAAGCTACAGTCGTACTGCATTTTCGCCAGCAAAGACGGCGATTCGTTCAAGTACACCTCCCAGGTCTCGAGGTATTCCGGGAAACCCTCGCTGCGGTAAGTCTTCTCGGATTTCTGTGTGGTTGCAAGCCGCGATGCTCCAAGGCTAAGGCTTGCGACCGCAGCGGTCTCGTGTTTGGAATACTCAATGCATCGTTGTTGCTGTTTGTTTTTGTGTTCTTGCGGTACCACAGAGTGGACGACGTTCGGGTCGCGAGGTTTTTGAGCCGCGGGGCAAGCGACGACGCAAAGCAGCGAGTGACCCAGAAACTGAGGGAAGTAAAGGACCGCGAGAACGAAATCCAGCCAAAAATCGAACAGTGTGCCCGCGAGCAGGAGGATCTTTTGCTCCAGGTCCAGCAAGCGCAGCAGCGTTCCAAGGAAATCAAGGCCAAGATCCAGACGATCAAGAAACTAGTACAAAAACTCCAGAATTCCAAGCGCAAGCTGCGGGAAGCCGAGGAAAGGCTCGAAACCGACGACGAAGAAGAAAAGAGGAATCTGGTAAGGAAACTGAAGCAGCGACTCGAGGCCTCGTTGAAAGCGATGAATGCCTATTCGGAAAGCAACAAGAAAATGGTAGAATTGACGGTAGAGGTAGCGGGGTTCAAAGTAGACAAGGAATTCGCGTTGGTCCGAGCCAGACTCAGCGAGTAAGTATCAACCCAAAGCATTCTTTCCAGGGATGCGATGCGATGCGATGCGATGCCCTAATTTGCCTTTTGAAACGTTTCCAACACGTGCTGCTTTCCCTTTCTGTTTCCTTAGAGAAAAAGCGGGAGATGCCGAAACCGCAATCGATACGATGAGAGACGAATTTCGCAAGGCAAAGCAACAGTTCGCGCAAGAAAAGAGTCGATACAAGGAGCTTGCGCAACGCGCATCGGAACAAGCCCCTCTTGCGGACGAGAACGGGGAAGAAACAGATCTCAAACGAAAGCTAGAGGTGGACCTTGCCCAATTCGACCGAGAAGATCTCGCGCAGAACGCGCTCGAAGAAGCCGAAGCCAAGATCAACAGCATCCAGCGAGACGATAGTGCGCTGCGGGTCTACGAAGAAAAGACGAGAGAGCTCGAGGAAGTCAGAGAAAGCCTCGATGATCTGAAGGACCGAAAGGAGAGAGGCCAATCGGAACTGGAGCGCATGAGAGTTCCGTGGCACAGCACGCTGAAAGAAATCATCGAGACGGTGGACAAGCGGTTTACGAAATACATGAGCGAGCTCGGATGCATCGGAAGCGTTTCGCTCAAGGACGGAGACAACGACGAGGACTTTCTCTTTGAGGATTACGCCGTCGAGATCAAGGTCAGCTTTCGAGAGGGCGTCAAACCGACGGTGCTTTCCAGTCGGGTCCAATCCGGGGGCGAGCGGTCGGTGTCTACTATTATGTACCTGATGGCCATGCAGGACATGATGGTTTCCCCCTTTCGGTGTGTCGACGAGATCAACCAGGGCCTGGACGACCGAAACGAGCGCTTGGTGTTCAAGCGCATCGTGGAAAATTCCACGCAAGCCCCAGGCCCGAACGGACCAACGGACCACTGTGGCCAGTACTGGCTGATCACGCCCAAGCTCCTTCCCAATCTCACCGACATGGAGGTTGCTGCAATGAACGTCGTTTGTATCTTCAACGGTGAGTGGAACAAAACAAAACGGTTTTCCCTTCTTGCTTTGCGTTTCCGCAACTTTTTCGAACTCCTAACCGTTGTCATCTTCTTCCTTCCAAAAGGCGCTTACAACTTCAAGAATCCCACGGACTGGTGCACGAGGGAACTGATTGCCATTCGAAAGCGTCGCCACGAAGAAATTGGTGACCACGACATTGGCGACGACGATGACGACGACGACGATAACACTAGAAACAAGATGTCTAAAACTGGGGAATAAAACGCTGCAGCAGTCTCATCAGAATTTGCGGGAATAGGCATTGCGGGGAGGACGGCTGGCGACTTTTTTGGGGATTGCAAACCCACGGCCGATGATGATGCTACGCAATATCTGCTGCGATTCCATTGACTCGCGACGGAAGAAGCACAGTCATCGTTGATCCATAACAACAACATTACTTCTAGTATAATAGTCGCAGCCTATATCCTGAAAGCAAGCGATTTACATTTTTTTCACTTAACACAATAGGCTACGTACGCATTTAGTTCCTTACTTACGGTATCATCTCAATCACAAGCAAAAGTAACACTTTTGGGGACAGTAATCCTTGACCAGTTTCCCTTTCTTTACCTTCGTGTCACAAGAGGGCTGTTGGGGTTCACATTTTTGCACCGGAACTTTCCGTTGAAGTCGTTGTCACCATTTGGTCTGATCCGGAATGAGGTTTTCTGGTCCATGCAACTGCAGCGGCGGTTGCAAACCCCCGGGCAGGCCTTCTTGACTTTCTTCTTCCTCTTGCAAAGATTCTCCTTCTTCTTGCTGCTGAGGTCTTCCAGTTGGGCGCACGTGAAGGTTTCGCCCTTCAATTCGAATCTTTCCTTGTTGGTACAAGTGCCCGAGTCGAAAAAAAAGTCGGCAGAACAGGATTCCTTCTCTGATTGGCACCAAGGTGCCACCGAGGGATCTGGATCTGTTTGGTTCGGACAAATCATTTTCATGGGACTGATTTGTTTTTGACTCTTGGATGGATTTTGGAGGTTTCGCAACAAAATGACAATACAGAAATTAGTTTCTCTCAGCCCCGCAATCAATTTGTCTGTCCCTTCATCCGTTTGATACGTAGAGTAGCATTTACTTCTACTTCTGAACACACAACATACCGGTGCGACTACGACTACTCGTAGCGATCACGAGTCGTACCGTACGGTACCATACACGACGGGTTCCAAGGAAAATTAGGATCGGAATTTTGAGACTTTTTTGTGTTGCCGTGTGTAAGTGCGTTAGCCAGTGGAGCTCTTGATTGATTGGAATCGAAACACGCATCACCTTCATCAATTTTTTTTTTTTCCATCACCGAGGAAGGGATCCAGCAAACAAAGAACAACATGGACGAGAACCTCAGCGAGAGCGAGAGCAGGGGCAGAAGCACCGAAACCGACTCCAAACCCGATAGCACGAACCCACTGGTGGTGGACTGCGCGATCATCGGCGCGGGGGCCGCGGGACTCCGGTGTGCCTCCCGCCTGCTTGGCGAAACGGGCAACGACACCGGCCTCTCGGTAGTCGTCCTGGAGGCGAGGGACCGGATCGGGGGGAGGATCCTGACCACCGCCGAAGCGTCCGCTGGCGGTTCCTTTTTCAGAGACCACGGTGCCGCCTGGGTGCACGGGGCCCACCCGGACAACCCGATGGTCCGGCTCCTCGCCGACGCCGGCGCCGAGACCGACTCCGAGACCGAGCCGACGCCATCGGAACCAAAGGGGGAAGAGGGCCCGGGGCTGCTGCCGGTGCTCCAACCGGTGTTCGACGGAAACGCGTGGGTGCGGCCCCACACGGTGCTACACGGCGGGGGCGGGCGGACGAAACCCGCGATATCCTATTTCGTGGACGGAACCCTCGTCGTGCCGGGTGGCGGCGATGGCAACGACGGCGACGGCGAAACGGACCGGGAGCACCCCACCGGAGCCGAGCCACTGGTGGCGGAAGGATCGTCCCGGTCGTTGTGTCCTACGTCGCGTTCCATACGGAGGCACTACCGCATCCTCCGGACCATGGTTTCCGGGTGCGAGAACGGCGAATTCGACGAGACCGACTGCGTCGACGAGCGGTACCGCCAGCTGAGCGGCTCCCCGGGGCCGGGAGACGAGGAGGACCGACTGGTCGGCCTCCTGGCGCCCTTTTATCTCTACCTGGTGGAAAACTGGAACGGGATATCCATGACGGAGACGCAGTTGGGGGAGATCGTGGAGATGCTGGTTCCCGGGAACGACGACGGCGGCAGCAGCACGGAGGAGACCCCCGAGGAGAAACTCGACGACCCTGCGCAGCGGCAGACGCCACCGTGCCACCACCAAGGCACGGTCGAGACCGACGAGCGCTACGTGTGCGTCGGCGATTTCGCCGGCCCCCACTGCAAGGTCGAGACCGGAATGGCGACCGTCCTGGACCCCCTGCTGCGGAGCCTAGGGGACGGGGTCCTCCGGCGGAACCGGAAAGTCGTCTCCGTTACGGACAAAGAGGACCGCGTCCGGATCGAAACCGAAGGGGGGGAAACCTTCGAGGCGGGCGTCTGTGTCAGCACCCTGCCGCTGGGGTGCCTGCAGGAGCACCTGCGCAGGCCGCAAGGGGAGCCGGGGTTTTTCCGGCCGCCGCTCTCCCGCGCCAAGGAAGAGGCGGTCTCCTCCCTGTGGTCCGGGTCCTACAAGAAGGTCTTCCTGACCTTTGACCGCGTCTTCTGGCCGGTGGATCCCCCGATGATCGGCCTCGTCCGGAGCACGCCACCGGAAACGGGCGCGAAAGACCCGCTCCCGGGCAGGCACCTCGTCCTGTACAACCTGTGGGCGGGCAGGGGCATCCCGAGCGTCGAGGCGATCCTGTGCGGGGACCTGGGCAAGTGGGCCTTTGGCAGGACCGACGAAGCCATCCGGGACGCGGTCCTGGGCTTTCTGGCGGCGGCCATGGGAATCCCGGGCGCCGACCTCTCGTCCTCCTGCATGGGCTGCCACGTCACACGGTGGGAGGAAGACCCCTTCACGAGGGGGTCGTACTCGAGCGTGTGCCTGGACACCTCGGACAAGCACCTCTCCGAGCTCTCCGCTCCCGAGTGGGGCGGCCGGTTGCTCTTTGCGGGCGAGGCGACCGAGCCGGACCACATGGGGAGCGTCCACGCGGCCCTGATGAGCGGGGACCGGGTGGCGGCGGAGGTCCTGGCGGCCGTTCGGCACCGCTGCAGCAGCAACGACCGAGACGTTCCTACGACGCGGTGCTGAGAAAGGATGGATGGGTGGATGGGTGGGTGGATGGATTCATTCGTTCGTTTGCCATTGACCGGCGCTGCCTGATTCGCTCACGGCATTCTGGTAGCATTGGAAAGTATTTGCTATCTAACAAATGTAGAATGCGCAGCAACGAACGAGAATAATCACACAACAAACGCAACCCGTTGTGTTATTATTTGGTACCATCGGATTGTGTTTCACTCGCGTAATAGTAAATGCAAATCGAATCAATCGAAGACGGTGATATCGCTGTATCGATTTCCTTCACTATGATTGAATTCATAACGGAAAGGCAACGAAGAAACCGACAGGCAAATTGAGATTTTTGGTATCTCCTTGATGCCATCACATTCGCTTTTACTTTGGTTATATTTGAAAGCCCAAACAAGTCTTTTTCTTTCGGATGGAACTTTTCACACCTTCTGTATCTAGCATCTAGTCGTATCTAGTATCTATCTACTGGTCTTCGTACTCGTACATACCGGTATTACGTACTAGGAATACCAAGCCCCTACCTTGGGGATTGGGGATGCTCGTTACTCGTACAGGATGCTTGGTACGGTGACTTGCACAGGATTTTCGACATTTATCGTACGGTGTTGACGTACTGCGTTGACGTCCTCGTACTTACTCGTACCACGGAAATCATCGTTTGTCGTGCTTCACACTGCCAACAACTGTATCGAGAGGCATGAAATTTTTGAGAGATTGTTGATTTCACTTCGGATACAGCAACCAACACGTCCTCGGTTGCCATCAAAAAGAACACCTGGCGAGTAGAACAAAGTCGGTTCCGTGGGAGACTACCACCGAGTACCTTGCTTGTTGATTGCTGGATCTCCTGTCTAGCAACTGCTACGATCGATCCGCAACAAAACAACGACCATTGAACGACGACTGTCTGGAACCCATCGACACGATACGTCACGGAACAGGCGTCGTTCTCCGACACGACACAGCACCAGTAGTTGAAATTAGAACGAATCGCGACAAACACAACAACGCGACACGACAYGACACAACACAGCACAGCACATCACATCACAGCACCGCCATGTCGAAACAGGCCGAGCGATCCCTGACCATCCTGGTGATGGACGTCTCGCCGGTGACCTGGGGCAAGCGGGAATTCATCCGGAACCGCAGGGACAAGGAGCGCTCCGAGAAAGGCAAGGGCACGATCGGCCCCGCCAACCTGGACGACCTGCTGTCGGCCGTCCAGGCCTTTTCGTCGGCCTACTCGAGCCTGGAGCGCGACTCGGCCCTGATCCTGGTGGGGGTGGCCGGGAGCGAGGTCGCCGTCGTCCACCCCCGCAAGGACGACATGGAGGAGTACTTCAACAACCCGGAGTCCAAGCTGGACAGCCGGAAGATCCAGAGCGATCTCCTGGAGGGCGTGGCGGAGCTGGTGGCGAGGGCGGCCGCGAAGCAGTCCTCGGGCCTCGCGGGCAAGGGAGGACCCTCCTCCTCCCTCGCCGCCATGGCCTCGGGGTTTTCGATCGCCCTGTGCCTGATCAACCGGTTCCTGGTGGCCACCAACGCGGGCGTCTCGGCGCTGCGGGACCACGACTCGTGGAGCCGGGGGGACGGGAGCGACCAGGGGATCATCACCGCCCTGAGCGGCACCGGCGGTGGGGGCAAGCCGGCGGCCAAGGCCCGGGCCTGGTCGCCAAGGATCTTTCTGATCCAGGCCTCGGACGACCGGCCCTCGGACTACAACGCCTTTATGAACTGCGTCTTTGCGGCCGTCAAGCAGAACGTCGTGGTGGACGGCTGCTTTGTGGTGGATCCGACCGGGAAAACCAAGACGAGCCCCTACCTGGAACAGACCTGCGACCTCACCGGCGGGCTCCTCTCCAAGCCCATCGGGAGCTCGCAGTCCAACAAGGCCCTGACGGAGATCCTGCTGAGCGTCTTCTTGCCGCCGCGGTCGAGCCGGCCCCGGCTCAACCTCCCGGGCATCGACGACGTGGACTTTCGGCCGCGGTCCTTCGACACGCGGGCGCTGCTAAAAATTGCCTTTGTGTGCAACCAGTGCCTGAGCATCTTCGAAACCAAGCCGGTGGGGACCTGTCCGACCTGCGGGGCGGAGATCCGGCTCCCGGCGGCCCCGGGGGGAAGCGGGAGCGGCCAGGCCGCGAAAAAGGCCCGGCGCGGGTAGCAAAAACGAAACGAAACGGTGCGGATCGTCCTTCGACAGCTCGAGACGAAAGAACCGCGGTGTGCAAAGGAACAAGAGATCGATGATTCGTCAATACAAGAGAATACTGCGTATCGTTCTATATCTCCACATGTTGTTAATGAGAGAAAGGGCATGGAGGGAGAGGCCTTGGTGTCTCGGGAAAATTAGATACGTCGTTCAAACCAATCGACAAAAGAAGAAATCTTTTCATGGGGCCATACGCAGCGAGCATACACGAATAAAATATGGCATCCGTATAGATGGGTACGGTTCCTAGCTATACAATCTATGCGAAAAGAAATCACGGCGCTTATTTTGAATTTAAGGAACGAGCTTTGAGCAAGATATATATAGTTCTGACGACTCACACAACCCACCCCTTTCTTCGGACAACTCTAGGCCACTCGAAACCTCGTTGAATGAGGAGGAATCGGAGGCAAGATGGGCTCCTCTTTTCATGCGTGCTTCCGTCGCCGAGTTTTTGCTATTGTCGTCGTGTTTCTTAGGATTCGGTTGTGCGGTTGTAATCACTCATCGCCGCCGTACTCGTTGCTGTAGACTATCAACGGCGAAAGAGACGGCAGCGCCAACATCATCGAAACTGATAGTTTCAAAGCATGTTTGTGTTTGTGTGTGACAAAGCAGAAAACGACATCACAACGTAGATCTGCATCAATCTTTTCTATACACATAAAAATGCACACGGACATGATAAATGTGATTCAGTACAAGCCCGCTGGCCCATTCATATAGGAGCTCCGTACGGAACGAGCGGCCTCTGCCGTTCTCTCGAAATCTGTTCTTCTAGCACCAATGAGGAAGCCCCGCGTGTCTTCTCTCTCGGCACCGCCCTGGCATTCCGTGCGGTCCCGCATAGCACCAAAGCCGGTCGTTGGTTGGCTCGTCCACCCGCCCGCTCGGCAGTCACCTACCGGTGCGCTGGTGCTAATGCTGCCTCCCCCCCCTCCTCTCCCTGCGCTCCCTCCTCCTCCCCTCCCTCCGTTTCTCCCTGCGGGTCAGCCAGCGGGCCTCCGTCTCGGGCCGGGCACCTCCGGCGTGCGCAATGGCCTGCCCGAGCCGGTCGTGGCGAGCCACGACCGCCAGGAGCAGGGAGGCGGCGATTCCGAACAGAGCTGCCCAGGCGATCCGGCGGGTACTCCTGCCGGTCGTGATGGCGGGGGTGGCAACCATTTGTTCTCCTGTCCCGCGTCTTTCTTTATTGTTCTTCAGGGTACGAGCACAGATGGAACTGTTTGTTGTTATGGCTTTGTCACGCTATGGTTTGTGATGGTTTGTGTTCCTCGGAATGCCTGGCTCGGGGTGTTCCCACGAATTGTGAAGCGAAGCATCCTTCCGAATGCTGTACCGTACGGTACAGCGATTGAAAAAATAATTCCGGGTCTCGTCGCCGCTAGTCCCAGATTTTGATATGCCCGTTGCTTGCGTCAGCGGTTACGGGAGACTTCTCGACCAACATCATTGGACAGCGCGATCATTGATAGGGGCGAAAAACGTTCCTCCGAGCCAGAGGACGGTGGTAGTTGTACCGTATGTACCGTACCACGAACCAGGGGTCATAATTCAGACCCCTGCCACGAACACTATGAACGTACCACATCAATCTAGAACATACTAACCTACGTATGGTATTTCACTAAGGTACGGTACAAAGCGAAACGACTTGGATCGTGAAACTGTGATTTTCGGCTAGCAGAGTAGAGAATTTCGATTTGCTTGCTTTTCCCCCTTGTTTTCCCTCGAGCCAAAGTCAATTTTTTTCCATTCCATCGCAACACCATGGAATCTACTTTACCAGTAAATAGATATCCACCAATCCACTGTACAAGGATATGCTATGCTATGCCGAAACAGAATGCCTTGCAGCCCCGCCGGCGTGGCGCATCGTGCCGTCGAGTTGGTGCGATAGCGCGTGGGGGTCCTCGCTCACAGGCAGGCCAGCCTGCTCCTCGCCGTGGGCCTCCCGCACAGGTTGTCCACTAGGTACCGCACGTTCCGGTGGACCTCCAGCCCGGCGTGTTCCCCGGTGTCGTCGAGGAGCAGCCGGGGAAGGGCGTCTTCCCCCGCCCCGGTCCGGTACTCGTAGAGCCTGACGCGGATCCGTGCGGCCAGGGCCTCCCTTACGGCTTGCTCCATCCTCCGGGCGGTCGGGGCGTACAGCAGCGCGTGCGGGACCCTCCGGTCCACCTCCAGCTCGAGCCGGTACCGCAGCGCGCGGGAGTCGTAGCCGACGAAGAAGGACCCGATCCAGGCCCGGGAATACCGGCCGAGCCGCACCAGCAGGTCGCCGGCGTCCGCTGCGCTCTCGGACGGCCAGAGTGCCTCCGCGAGGCCGCCCCCGATGCCCCCCGAGTCGAGGACGGCCACCACGCGGTCGTCCTCGACGGAAAGGTCCTCGAAGTAGGCGCCCGTCCAGGTGGCAAAGGGAACCAGGCCCCTCGGTTCCGTCTCGCCCGAGCCACCGAGCCACACCGCCGCGGTGAACCCCGGAAACTCCGGCTCGGCGAGCCCCCGCAGCAGCGAGCGGAGGAAGGCCGGCAGCAGGATCGGTATCCGGGCTACCGAAAAAAAGACCGAGGTTCCGGGGTGCCGGGGAAAGGAATTCGTCTGCATCCATATCCAGAGGGACGGGAAGGACCGGCCTCGGTCTTTTTCGACGTATCCGCGGGACCGCACGGCAACCCCGGTTTCCCTTCCAGAGCCGCACTCGCTGTCGTAAAAGTCTTCCGCATAGGTGCTGCTGCCGCCGCCGCCTTGGGTTTCGTCCCGGGAAGAAACCTCCAGCCTCCCCTCCAGGCTATGGTCAAAGCTCAGGACGTCGTGGTGGCATTCGAGAAAGGGCGCCAGGAAGTGTCCCACCGGTCCCATGGCACCGAGGTTCCGGGCCGAGGGGATCGGCCACGGGGCCAGAGGTCCGTACCGGACGGAGCCCCGCAGGGAGACGGAGGCGTCGTCGCCGTCCCGCGGTACCAGATCGAGGGACACGCCGTGGTTCGAAAAGGTGTTGTTTCCGATCCGGACGTAGGGGGTGTCGATGTCGCTGCCGGAGGCACCGCCCGTTGCTCMCGGTGCGAGGAATCCAAACTCGGTGTCTAGGTCAAACCGGTAGTAGTGCTGTTTCTCGCCATTGACGACCAGAAAGACAAAGGCGTGCGATTCGTTCTTGCCGTTTCCCCCGCCGTGGTCGTAAAAGACCCCGGGAACCACGGCTAGGGAGATATTGTTCTCGCCACTCTCGTTCTCGTTCTTGCTCTCACTAGGTCCGTTGCCTCCGGGGCACGGGGTTCGGGTCCGGACCAGCTTGTGGTACCATCCCTCGAAAAAGTGGCGCGTCGTTCCCTCCCCGTGGTACAGTTCCGGTCGGAACGCGAGAAGCCCGGAGGGATCGGGGTTCCCGCTGCCGGGAGTCTCCGGCCACAGCAGAAGGGAGACCGCGATTCCGAGCAGTCCGACCAGGAGCGACGCCGTGAACCTCACCGTCCCGGATCCGAACGGCCGCTCGCGGCTTCCCCCGCCGCCGTTGGCAGCGGCTGTGCCCACCATCTATTTCAAAAAGAAACCGGATCGGAACGATCCTTTGCAATCCTTGCGATGCGCTGCGATGCGATTTACTGCGTAGCGTTGTGTGGCGGCAGCGACCAAGGAAAGAGTTTCCCTGCGTCTGCTGTGGACAGTGCACCAGAAGCCTCCTGTGCGTTTGAGTTTGAATGCATTCCCGTCGTGGGTTGAGATTGTTTGCATACCAATGGTGTTTTTGAATCGAAGGAAATTACAGAACAGAAAGATTCTCGTTTGGTGAGTGCGGCACCTCCGAAACGCATGGTGAGAACGTGACTCACTACTAGTGACTGGAATTTCGAGTCGATGGTTTGGTCACTTTTTCTCTTTTGCCAAGGTCATTTTGTCATTTTGAAATGCTGTTGTACGGTGCTGTACGGTACAACATTTAAGTACCGTAGCAATCACTTCTACCCTTGTACAGGTACTAAGGTTACGTACGATTTACGGTGAAGGTTTGAATTTACGAAACTCAATTACCGTTGATGGGGATTCATCAACCCATTACTGTAATCATAGCTCTTTGCTTGCCTTCGGGTTCACTTGTGACATCTCAAACCGAATACGTATCCAGTCTTATCGAACAAACAAAGTTATACTTGAGGTGCAGCCGCAGATTCCATTCGAAACAAAAACCGAACAGCAGTGCAATTGAACCTATCGTGCTCGCACTGAAGGAGAAACAATCACTTCAACAGTCACATAACGCAACGCAACGCAACGCAACCAAACCACACATACGCAAACAGCAACTATAACAAACAAGAGTCCAACGAAATTGACCATGATCCCGGCCAAGTTTTTTTCCACCGCTTATCTTCTTTTGGCGCTCTCCGCGCTGCTGACCGCGTCGGCGAGGGAGCAGCCGACCTGCTCCTGGAGTGCCTGTGGGGAAGAAATCGATCCGGCGCTGAAAGAATTCACGTACGACGTCGGAGACGGCCCGCAGACTACTATGGTCTACGTCGAACCAGACCTGGCCACCTTTTACGAGAAAGACGGCGAAAAATACAAACGTGTAAAGCCGGCCTTCAATGGCCTGGCCGGCAAGTTCATCAACATGTCCAACAAGCCCTACGACCAATACTGGGAGAGTTACAAGGGAGGCACTGCGCACATAATGAGGAGATACGCACCTTTCTCGGCCGGCGGCACAGGGACCTTTCCGACCCACCGCTTCTTCTTGTCCGAGCCCGGTACTACCGACAAGCGCGTGAAGGAGTGGGTCGTGGGAAACTATCCAAACAACATCTACGTCTACGATCCGTACAAGGTGGAGGGCGATCCCGAGCAGACCGAAAAAAACCTACAGGCCAACCTCAACGCGGAGGAACGCGTGCAGTACGACCTGTGGACCAAGACGCTTTTGTACAACGAGCAATACTTTGCCTTTACGGGCCGCTCCTATCTCGCCAACTACGGGGTCAACGGACCCCGCGCTCCCCCCATGCACTACATGTGGAGGGCCGACTACTTTGGCCAGGAGCACTGGGTTACCACCCGGGAAACGCACTTTGTGACCGTTCCTCCCGAAGACAAGCTCGGCAAAATTCGGCAGGACCTAGCGTCGGAGCGAATCCTTAAGGAGGAGGATCCAAGGATCCTCCAGGAATACCGCGCCGTTGACGAGGCCACCCAGGAGCCGCTCCAATCCATGAACATGACGCTCAAAGTCCTGTCCGTCGCCCCCCGCGTCTTCGAGATCAAGAACTTTTTGTCGAGGGCGGAGGTCGACCACATCCTGCAGGTGGCAGCGGGCGTCACGCTGGCGGAATCGACGACGGGCGACGTGGGGAGCGACGGCGACCCCAGCAGCAGGAGGAGCAACAAAGAAACCAAGGTCCGCACCAGCCGAAACTCCTGGGTTCCCCGGGAGCGGTCCGCGGTCCTGGACGCCATTTACCGCCGCGCCGCCGACCTCACCCGGATCGACGAGGCCCTCCTGCGGTTCCGGGGGCCGGACGAGTACCCGGAGCTGGAAACGAAACAGCCCCTCGCGGAAACCCTCCAGCTGGTCCACTACGACCCGAAACAGGAGTACACGGCCCACCACGACTTTGGCTACTCCAACATCA
This sequence comes from Pseudo-nitzschia multistriata, assembly GCA_900660405.1. NCBI lineage: Eukaryota > Bacillariophyta > Bacillariophyceae > Bacillariales > Bacillariaceae > Pseudo-nitzschia > Pseudo-nitzschia multistriata. The sequence continues at coordinate 172,960 of CAACVS010000531.1, forward strand.
GGGACCAGACCCAGGGGGCCCGCTTCGCGACCGTCCTCTTCTACCTGAACGACGACATGACCGGCGGGGAGACGGCCTTTCCCCGGTACGTCAACGGCAAGTCCTTCCACGAGCTCAAGGTCAAGCCGGAGGCCGGAAAGGCGGTCCTCTTCTACGACCAGCTGCCCGACGGAAACATGGACGACTTTTCCCAGCACGCGGCCAAGCCCGTCATCCAGGGGGAAAAGTGGCTCATCAACCTGTGGATCTGGGACCCGTTGTACGAGAGGGGCTAACTAGTAGTGTTCGGCGTGCTAGGCCGTGATTTGCCGTGCCGTTCCACTGCTTGCTAGCGAGCGGGGGACGCAACCCGGTGTGTCCGACGCCTTCGCAAACCATGCTAGACTAATACTAGTAGTACCGCTTGTACCATTCGAAATGCGTTGTACAGTAGAAGTTACGGATGTTTGCAACCCGGTGCGCGTACGAGTAGAGAAAAGAACAACTGTTGCCTGTTTGTTTCGGAATCGTAGGAATGCATTTGGGACATCAGGAACCATCACGATCGATAGGCAGCACAGATTTTCGTTTTGGCGCAACGCAACAGAAGTGCACACCATGTCATGGATGGGTTCCGGCAGTCGTTGGAATGGTCCAGCCCGGGACCAAAACGATCTCATTCGATCGATTTTGTTCCATTGTCACGTATGGTACCGTACGGTATTTACTGTTAGCAGCATTCGTTTTTGATATTTTTTTGTTTTGGTTGACCCCTCGTACGACGTACCAGTACGTTGTTGTACCATTCACAGTAAGGGAAAGAACGATCTTCCGTAGCTCATACGACTGATTGCCCTGAAAACGAATCAAAATGTATCTAGATAGAATCGAATCAATCGCCGTAGTAATTTCTGTAAACCTCACCGTTCGCCCGGGCAATAGTGATGGATAGCGTCACCTACCGGAAAAAGGACCAAAAACTACGAAAGCAATAATACCGTACGGTACTAGAACCTCTACCGCTTGGGTCGTCCGTTTCGGATCGCTACGGCGTCCCGACTGGGGATCGTGTGTTGCGGTACAGCTGGCGCAGACTCAGGCCCATTGCAACATTGCAACCACAAATGCAAAACAACATTGTTTGTGGAGTGAAGTCAACTCTTCGGTGGAGCAATACGACAAAACCCGGCGATCGGGAAGGCCCACACAACCAGCGGGGCGAGAGAAACCACGCAAGAATTGCTAATCTTTCTTGGGTTTGTGTTGTTGGTGGGAACATCCCTGTGGAATAATAACGCATTGAAATCCGACCCTTTTGCGTGCCGCGATGAACGAATCGGAGGCCGAAGCTGCCGCCGATGCCGCCGATCCGAAAGAACCAGGCCGCAGTGCCACCCCCCAAAGCGTCCGTGGCAGCGACGACAAGCCCACTAGCAGCAGCAGCAGCAGCAGCAGTGGTCCGGGGGCTTCCCCGGGCCTCCGGGCCGTCCTCGCCAACCTGGCGGAGGTCGAAACCGCCCTGCAGTCCGTCCTGGAAACCCACCGGCACGGGACCCACGGCTTTCTCACCCGGGAGTGGGGCTTTACGGCCCCCGGAGGCCTCGGCGGGAAGCTCGGCGGGAGGTTCCGTCCCTGGGAGCTCAAGCTGGAAGGGTGCCGGGAGTTTTTCTGGCCGGTGGCCTGCTACGAGTCCATGGAGGTCGGCCCGGACTTTGGGAGGCCCGATCCGTCCATGGTCGAGGACCTCCCGCCCGAGGGGGAGCAGCTCTACGGGAACACCCCCCTGCACCTGTACCTGGGAGAGGCCCCGGTCCCGTCCGTGGAGCTCGCCGAGGAAGACTACCGGGACTACCGCGAAGCGGCGAGGATCTTCCTCCTGCTGGGGACGCTCAGCCACCTGTACGGGAACAGCGCGCCGAACGGCCCCAAGACCGCGGAGCTCCCGGGATGGATCGAGGACCCCCTCCTGGTGGTGGCGGAGCGGCTGGGGGTGGAGCCCACGCTCTCGGGACACTTTCTGGTGCAGGAAAACTGGACCTGGAAGGGGGACAAGGAAGAACCCGCGTCCGAGCCGTCCCTTCTTACCGGCGGGCCCAACGGGGACGTTTTGGCAAAAACGGCGGCAAAGGCGATGACGGCCCTGTCCAAGCGCCGCTTCAGCAAACAAATGGCGCGAAAGATGGAGCGGGTCGTCGTTGCCGCGCTCCTCCGGCAGTGCGAGTGCGAGGACCGGACCCACCGGGCCAAGGTCCACCCGGACTGCTTTTTGGGGACCCAGTGCGTCGACGTGGTCCTGGAGAATTCCTTCACCGACACGAGGGAGGAAGCCGTGAGGCTCCTCCGAAAGATCAACCGGGCGTACAACCTCTTCCAGCACGTCAGCAACAACGACAACAACTACGAGCTGATGGACGACCGGGGCTTCTACCGGTTCCGGAGGGAGTGGAAGACCCGGAGGCTCATGGCCGTCAGCGGCCAGTCGGATGAGCTGACCATCGACGACAGCGACAGGCTTCGCCGGGGCATCAATGCCGGGGACGGCGGCTACGACGAGTCGGAGAGCCTGGCCTTTTCGGTCGTTTCCAACGCCTCGAATCTTCCGGACAATGGTTTCGATTCCAACCCTTCGTCGAGGGGGTCTTCTACCAACGCGGTGAGCACCAAGGCGGTGGCCAAGCTGTCGGTGACCTACAGCAACGAACGGATGGTCCCACGAAAGCACACGTCCATGTACGAGCGCATGGCCGTCATCCACGCCATGGCCAAGGTCCGGGTCAAGGACCGCCGGTACCGGCTGCGGATCTACAAAAAGTGCTTTGTCGGCAAGCAGATGATCGACCTGCTCATGGACGAAGACGTCGGACCCACCCGCCGGGACTGCCTGGAGATCGCGATCGCCATCAACCAGCAGCTCAAGCTCTTTGAGCACGTCAAGAAGCACCACCTGCTCCGGGACAAGCACCTGTTCTACCGGTTTACCAACGCCTTTTGGAACCTCGTCGAGGGCGAAACCCACGCATCGACGCTGGTGCAATCCGGCCGGCCGAGCAACCTCCCCGGGCGGCCGATGCCGCCGCTGGCGCCGGCCCTCGAACGCTCCGGGAGCTACATCCGCCGGCCCTCCCTTCCGAGCGAATCCTCGATGAGGAGCATCGGCTCCGCCGCGGAATTCCTCGACGAGAACCTCCGGCAAACCTCGCAGCCCCAGCTCCAGCACTACTCGGACTACGGTGATGCCTACGACGACATATTCCTGGGCGAGGAGGAAGCCACCGAGTTTGGCCTGGACAACATCGTCATGCTCTACCCCGCCTTTGGGAACAACCACGAGCGGATCAACCAGCTGGTTCCCGCCTGCATGGGCTTCTCGCTCTCGTCCCTCCCCTTTGACGTCCTCGACATTCTCTCGGTGATGAGAAACATCATCGAGGCCGAGCTGGTCGGTGCCTCGGACGACGGGGACAACTACGAGATCAACCGGTTGTACGAACTGGTGTACAAGGTGGCCTTTAGCGTCTCCAAGTGCAAGGAAGAATTCCAGCAAATGTCCACGGACCCCAAGAAACGGACCTTCAATTCCAAGTACGTTTCCATCAAACAGACGCAGCCGCTCTCCAATGGCGTCCTGGTCCGAAAGACGAAGAACGGAAAGCCCGAGCCGGCCAAGGGCACTACGGGGACGCAGTTCCCCTACTTTCACATCCTGGACTGGCTTCTCGGACGGTACCAGTTCCGGCAGTCACGAGGGAGCGGCCAGAATCCTACTGGCGGCCTCGTCAGCGCGGTGGGGTCCATCGACAACACCTTTCCGCGCCCGCAGCGAGAATACATCCGATGCCTCTCGAGGCTGCAGGAATCGTCCTCGCTCCGGGGCTTTCTGGACGTCATCGGCCGGCCCCGGGAGCTCCTCACGGCCTACAACCACCTGATCGAGTGCTACGCCGGAGAGGGGGGTATGCTCCAGGCCCACTGCCGCAAGCTCTATTCCTACATCCACAACAACGTCCAGTCGTCGACCAGTGGGACCAACCACCTCGCGTCGAAGGGCGATGCGGGGGACAGCGAAAGCAAGAGCGAACCGCCAAGCGGGCCGGGGTGTCCGATGGCAGCGTCCGCTTCCAACAAAACGTCATCGCCAGGCCAGCAATCCGGGTGTCCGGTGGCACTATCTTCCCTCAGCAACGAAAAACCACCTAGCGAGAGAACCGGGTGCCCGATGGCAACGTCTTCGTCCGAGGGAAAAGAGCCGCCAAGCCAGCAGTCCGGCTGCCCGATGACGATGTCCTCGAACGACTCACTGAATGCTATCGACAACCACAAATTTGCGATAACGATGTTCAAGCACATGCGCGAGGCGGCCAATGACCGGTGGAGGCTTCGGCTTCCACCGCTCATGAACGAGGTGACAAAGATCATTTATTCCACGAGCGAATCAGGGGGATTCACGACGGTGGCCCTGGACTTGTCCGGAACCGGTCTGCTGTACGAATACGGGGACGTGGTAAAGGTGATCCTCCCGAACGACGACAGGCAGACGCGCTCGTGGCTGCACTCGCTGAAGTCTATGAACCAGGAATATTTCAAGCTGGAGGACATGAGGAACCTTCAGAAAAGCACCGGCAATGGCTGGGGCTGGGACGGGCTTTGGGAGGCACTGGGATGGGGCCGTTTCGAAGAACACGGCGGCAGCGGCGTTCCACTCGAAATGATTGCTCGATATATCGAGCAGGGCAACATACGGGACGAATCCTCGAAGAAGTTTAACTGGGTTCACTCTCCCCTCGATTTGTCCGTTGGGGGTGCCTCGCAGATGTTTGCCTCTCCACCTCCGATCCCAACAGAACGAATAGGATCGCTCGAGCCCGTATCGCCGAGGATTTACTCGGTTTCTGGGGTCGAACCCGACCGAGTCTTTCTTCTCGTCTCTAAACCCGACGATCTTGCACGGCACCATGGATATGCCGCGATGAGCGATCCAAAAATCACAAAGGTTCATTGTTCGTTTTCTCCCGCCACATTTTTCTTGGTGCCTCCAAAAGATGTGAACTTGGTGTGTGTTGCTTCCGGAACAGGTATATCCCCGTTCGTTGGCCTGGTAGACTCCATTCGGTCGCGGACGGGATCGTATACCATTGTCCACCAGTGCAAGTCATCGGATATGTTTATGTGCAATTCCCAGACCTGGCTCGATTTTACAGCGATGAATCCCGGTGCCATCGTCATGGGGTATATTTCGGGGGATCGGAGCCGACGCAACTGCCCCATGCGCTACGTGATTCGCAACGGGGCATTCGAGGAGACGACGGTGCTACGGCGGCGAAGGATTTCAGCCTACTACTTTGAGTGCGAATCGTTTCAGAGCAGGTTGCTGGAAACATACAAGAGCAACGGGCTGAATCTGGCCTACTGCTGTGGCGGGGTCAAGAGTGCGATCATGCCGCTCCGGACGTTTACGGAATCCTGCGGTATGCAATTCGAGTTTACGTGCGAGTCCTACGGCGTGTCTCCCACGCTAACCAAGGAAAGCAACCTACTCAGCCAAATCGGGGGTACAATCATCGATCTGAACCATGTTTCCCCCATCCATCCCGGTGGGGATCAGATTCTCCACCAAGCTACTGATATTATGACCGCTATGGCAAAGATGAAGAATTCGGAGAATACTAACACACCCGACCACTCGATTGCATTTTACGAACTCCATCCACATGCATACAACTTGCACCGGTGCCTGAGAACACCGGTGGATGCAGACGCGAAGGCGTTTGCACAATTTCTCGAGCGCCAGGCCATGTCCAAGAGCGTTTTGGGGAACATGGCCATGAAGTACGCCCAGGCCGTCTTGTCGTCTCCCGAGTCGAGCAAGATTGTCAAGATTGCGACAGAGCTGCAGTCGTCGGCGATTTCTGCACAGCTTAGCTCCGGCGACACGGAAAGCGCTCAAAAAAGCGCATCATACCTAAAAGAGTTGCTTAACCACGTGCCCGAGAGCGACGCCGACTCCGAGAGATGGGGGGAATCGCTATCCCTTATACCCCCTGTCAGTAGAAAGTCAAGTTCCGTGTTTCGATCGTCGACATTTTCAAATAAGACAACGATGTCGGGAGGAGAAGCCTTGAAACGCGTTTCTTTTCTTCAAGAGGTGTCACTAAAAAGTGCCGCGTATGAAGACAGCGATGACGAGAGTTGGGGAGAATCTCTGTCGCTGATGCTACCTAGCAGAAGAAAGTCAAGCTCGGTGTTAAGACGACAAGAATAATGGTTCCAATATTAATTCCTAAACTAGTACAATCGAACAACAGGCTTGGCTTAAATTAGACAACATTCACCAGGAGCTTCCCACCCTTCCTTTTGTTTGCTTGGTCGGCGTCGACCAAGCTTCTGAATTCGCCATTTTCTATTTTGAGCAAATCCGAAGGAGATCCGTATTCGAGTACACTCCCCTGGCCCAGGACAGCAATTTTGTCGTATCCCATTACCGTATCGAGTCGATGGGCAACCGTGATGACAGAAACCCCCTTTTCCACGAATTCCCTACGTATCGTGTCCTGCACTTGCTTGTCCGTTTGTGCATCTACGGAGCTAGTTGCTTCGTCGAGGACAAGAATCTTGGACTTCTTGATCAAGGCTCTCGCCAAACAAATCAATTGTCGCTGGCCCTGGCTCAGATTTCCGCCACCCTCGCTGATTTGACTGGTTAATCCACCAAGAGCCTTGAAATGCCGAACCAAATCCGGAGACGCGGCTTCGAGTGCTTTCCACATATTTTCCGGGGACACCTTTCCGTTGGCATCGAGATTGGATGCCAGAGTGCCTGCGAACAAAACTGGGTCTTGAGGAATAATAGCTAGGCTTTCACGCAGTTTCTCCATGGACACCGAGCGAATATCGATTCCGTCGATCTCGATGGCCCCTCCGGACTCAATTTCAACAATTCGAAAGAGAGTCAGAAGCAGACTACTCTTCCCAGAGCCCGTTCGGCCCACAACCCCTAGTGTACTCCCTGGAGGCACCGAGAGTGTCACTCGATTTAGCACTAGCGGTGATGAGGGATTGTATTTCATTGAAACATTCTTGAATGAAACGCCGCCCAACCATGGCCAACCGTCTTTAACAAGTGCGTGTTCTGTTGAAGGGCTGCTCCTCAAACCTAAATTTGGTGGGAGTTGGAACGCCTCGCCGGCCTTGTCCATTTCTCTGGGCATTTTGGGCTTCTCTTTTTCCGATTCTTTGTCGTTTTGGAACTCCTCGATATCGGTAATTTCTGTCACTCGTTGAACACTCATCATTTGTGACTCAAGCATGGTGAGATTTCTTACAGCCCATGCCATCAATCCAGTGATTGCCAAAGACTGTGTCAATCCCCATCCGGCAGAACCTGACTGAAGACGACCGGCTCTCGACAGAAACACGGAACTCACTGCCGTGATAAATACCATAGAGTTGCCGATTGCTTCCAAATTTACAGATAACCACCGGTCAAGTGCTTTTACTGTAGAAAAAACTGATAAGTTGACGTCTGATAACTTTCGATGCCTGGATGACCAAGTAAGCTTTGCCCCTGGTATCGAGCGAATGACTTCGGTTCCACGAAGAGCCTCTCCAAAGTGTGTGAAAATAGGTGACCTTGTTCGTTGTTCGCTACGCTTCATGTCGCGGGCAGCTGGACGGAATCGTTTCATTATTCGGAGATAAAGAGCACCGGCAAATGTTATGGGTACCATCATTACAGGTGAAATGACCCCTGACAATGCTAAGACAGTGCTCGAGATTTGCAAGAAGCAGTAGAGAACGCTCGCAATGCTCTCTGGTAAGGCTCGGTCCACTGTCTCCAGTTCCTTCCCAAAACGCGACAATATCTGTCCAGAAGGAGTCGCGTCAAAGAACGACATGGGAGCGCGAAAGACAGAACCAACCATTCGGTTATGGTAGAACGTAGATGCCTTCAATCCGACCAGCATCGTGAAAAAGCTCCGGCACCATAAGAAAACAGATACTACAACAGCAGCGTAGGCAAGATTATTGAGGTATTGACCTCCCAGTGCTCCCGCCATGGAGCTGGATCCAGCTATTTCAGTCCATTTCGAAACTGTATACTGTTGAAAGAACCTAGCACCCTCGGCAACACCAAAGGATGCGACCATACCTATTAAGAGCACTGGACTTCCCACAGCTCTCAAGTAACCCATGTATGTAGAAAGAGGTACAGCTTGGGTTGTCATTTTATCATCTGTTGATACCAGGGCAGCTTCCTCTGACCGTGTTTTTGGATGCGATTCAGAAGACTTGGTTGAATTCAAGTTTTTGTCAATGCCATGACTCTCATCATCTGTTTCTCGTGGTATGACTCGGTCAGCAAGGAAATCTGGACTGTTTTTAATATCCACACGAACGTCAGGATCAGCATGACAAGAAGAGTCTGTTTCATTCGCATGGATGGCGTAGCCTCCTACGACCCGTATAGTATCTGTTTCCATGCTGTTGTGCTCAATGTGGACTTTTCGATCCTCGTGGACCTGAACGATTGGAGTTTCGTCATCGCTTGAATCGTACTCATTCGAGAAACTCGTAAGCGCGTGCCCTCGAGAAAGCAAATCATCGTATGTGCCGGAGTCAACAATTGTTGAGCAACCAGAACCATTCGGAGACGAACTTTTTTGCGTCGGACCCATCAAAACTACACGATCGCACCGTCGTGGCAATGAAGGATCATTGGTGACAAGTATTGTCGCCGCATTCGAAGCCTTGGCGCGCTTGGTGACACGTTCAAAAACAAGTGATCCAACGCGTGCATCCAGAGCTGCCAAACAATCGTCTAAAACGAGGACTTTCGTATTTTCGTCTCCGTATAAGGCACGAGCTAGCGCAACCCGGGCTCGCTGTCCACCCGACAAACTCGAGCCCTTTTCACCAACGTCCATCTCTGAACTAAGTGTTCCAGATGCAATATCTTGATCCAGTCCAGCATCGTATAGGGCCTCGCGGTATCGTTCTTCGTCGTACTCACGACCAAAAACGATTGCTTCCCGAAGAGTTCCTTTCGGAACCCATGCCTCTTGGCTGCAATATCCAGCATTGCCGTGCATGACAACCTCTGGTCGATTCATCAAATCTTCAACAACTGGTGAATCATTCTGGTCAGCTCCACTACTACTTTCAACAACTATTTTGGGAACAGGAGTAAGTTCTCCAAGGATAGCTTTGACCAAAGCACTTTTTCCACTTCCTACCGGACCCACAACGGCTACGACTTCCCCAGAATTGACTTTGAGATTGACATTGCAAAGTGCTGGTGAGTCTGGTGGTGTGACCTCTCCATCTTTTATTTGATTGGATGTCGACCAAAGAAAACTTCCGTGTCGAATCTCAATTTGACCGCCACCGTCCATAGTAGGGGGAAGAGCTTGGACGTATGGAGTCAGCTCTTCAGAACTCAAATAGGAAGCAATGCGTCGCAATGAATTGCGACCGATTACCAACGAATCGATGAGCATTGGATAAAAAAAGAGGGGGAACCGAAGTTGATTGAAAAGCGAAATCGCAGTAAATATGGTACTCGCTTTGATGGGTTTGCCTGTCTTGGCATAAGCCGTCAGAGTTACGACCAAAACAAGTGCAGGAACTGCATTGGATATGGCAGAATTGACGGCACGCACCACCCCTCTCATTCGGTGGCGGCGCAGCTCGTCACTGCGATGCTTTTTGATGTCTTCCGCAAATACCTTTTCCCACGATTGAACCTTGAGCAATTTCATGTGGGTGATGCTTTCGTTGGTTCTTTTTGTCCTGGCGCTTCTGGCTTCGGTTTCAAGCCGAGCCAGGCGATCTGATATTCTCAGTACAATACTATTTGCGGGGATCACCGATAGCAATACAGCGAGACCCCATGCGACACTAGACCCAAGGCACTGAAAAAGAAGGTAGGTATATATCGTTATTTGCAATGGACCGTCCCATAGTGTGTGGACCTGCATGGCGGCGCTTTCGATAATTGACGCGTCTGATTGCATCAAATTCAACACCTTGCATTCGTGAAAGCAAATTTCAGAAGTAGAACAAGAACAAAAAAAATTAGAAGAATATCGAAAAAATGGAAGTCCTGTTCCGCGCCTCCTTCGTTCATCGCGACTCACCCCTCCAGATCCGAGAGCCTTCTTTGGTTTTCCCTGTTCCTTGGCACCTTTGTTGGAGGAGTTTTTGGCGGTATAGCTTTTCGTCAGCACGCCGCTTCCCCCCTCGGGCAGCCGCAGGGACTTGTCGAAAATCAATCCCTCGACGGAACCACGGATTTGGGTCGACATATTGACGACGTTGTGAAAGAATTGGTTTTCCGTGATCATTTTCAGGCACAAGACTCCCACCAGCAGAACAGCCGCCTTGAGACACTCCTGGATCGGAGCGGATGGCCCCGCCTCGATCGACCGCAGCAAACGAGCGACCAACAGGGAAGGAAATGCCTGAACGAGCGTGTTCACCAGCCGCAAAACGCCCGTCAGCAACAGCGTCGATTTTTGGTTGCGCACGAGTGCCTTCAACAAAATGAGCGATTGCGAGTTTTTGACCACGTCGTTGTTTTTTGTGGCTTGTTGTTTTTGTTCTTCCAACCGACGTGCCGCCTTGGTTCGAGCTAGGCCGTAGGTGCCGGTCAAAGACTCGACGGCGTAATCCATGGAGCGTTTTCCATGGCTCAGGGAAAACGCATCCTCTTCGGTCAGCGTTCGGTTCTGGTTGTTCTTCCCGGCGACAACTTCCAGGAGAGGCGACACGTAACTAAAGAGGAGCCGAGATGCAATCGTTGACGTCGATTCTCCTCCCTTCCATCGATCGTCTTTTCGACCCGCGAGCGGATTGGCATTCCAAAGAATTCTTCGCAACAGCGATCGTTTTCTGGTCGGTGGCTCGGTTTCTGCCACGGATGCCGCCTGTCTCGCCGTGGAAAAACGGGTGGTAACGGAGGAGGAGGACGACGACGGTGTTTGTAGATTCGCACCGCTGCGAAAGAGCGGAGATTTCGTCGCCGCTGCTGCTGCGGTTGTCCTACCCTTCCACGACAGAGACGACGCCAGTGCGGTCGTTGTTGTGGTGTGTGGTGGCTGCCGGTGGTGGAGCACCGAAACAGCTGGTGGCTGATTCCTCTGCTGCCGACCGCGTTGTAGAGAAGACGACGAAGACGCCGAGCTTCCGACGTCCGCGGTGCTACCGAAGGACGACACGGGTCCGACGGCCGCCGACAAGAGGAAAAGCAGCATGGCTCCGGCAATGGTAAAGTATATCGGCGTGTTTCTACATTGCGGCCGCATGGTCAATTTCGGGTTGTAGAAGACCATGAAAAGAAAGAAAATGATGGCTATATGTGTGGTTGGTCGCCGTGGGCTCGAATCTGTGGATTGCTTCTATCGAATTTCCTGCCGATGTCAACTTTTAGGTTAAGATGAACGGGCGTCACTTTTATCAGTTGGTTGCTTGTGGTTCATGTGCACTGTTGTCACTCGAATGAAATTTACTTTAGGAAATAATGTTGTTCAAAGGTTTTCGTCTGCCATTTAATTTACTCCGAGTGCGTTTCTTCATTGAATTACACTACGTTTCATTCTTGTCGATAATCTGACGGATACTAATTTTTTTTTCAATGAAGATGATTCATCAGTGCTTCTGAGCTCTGAGTGAGAATCGACTGCTGGAGCCTTTTGGCAGGTGCCAGAAGTTGACGATGATCGCACCAGGTGCGGGTCGTGGATTTTTCCTGAATATCCCAGTCACGCATGTGATAATGCTCGATGGTATCTTCAATCTGGAATCCGCCGCGGCTGGCTCTCGATGACGTTTTACGAAAGGCAGTAGGCAGGAATGTTCTTCTTTTGATCGCGCATCGATCAGATGTGCGCGCAAAACATCGAAAATACATGTTTTTCGCGTCGTACTTCATCTTGTACGAAAGTATATGCAGGAACCGTTCATTTGTTTGGCTGGTTTAGTTAGCTCTGTGGAAGCCATCGCGCCCGGGGAGCAATTCAGTATCACAAAATGCGAATCCAATACGAGCTCCGGTAAGAGCACGCGCCTTTCGCTGAGTCACTCTAGAACCGAAATCTCGTCGCATGTATCATACCGTAGATTCTGTTGGAGAAAGAAATCGGACCGCTTGAATAGAAATAAAGGATTCCGAACGTCACTCGAGACATCATCCGCATAGCATTTACATTATCTCAAAATTCCACAAAAGACAACCCACAACCCACAAGCAACAAGCGACACTTGACAACCAACAACACCATGAAATCCTATTGCCTAGCTTCGTTCCTCGCCGGCCTTGCCGCCACCGAAGCCTTCCAATCGAAATCGCTTCCGTCCGCAAAGACCTCGTCGTCGAGCCTCTTCTCCACCGAGGCCCCCAAGGTCTATTCGAAATCCCTCCCGTTCCTCGAGCAGCCGCCGGCCCTCGACGGGACCTATGCGGGCGACGTCGGGTTCGACCCCCTCAACTTTGCCAAGGACGACAAGTGGCTCATGAACATGCGGGAGGCCGAGATGAAGCACGCGCGCCTCGCGATGCTGGCCGCCGCCGGATGGCCGATCAGCGAGCTGTGGGACCGAACCCTGGCCGACGCCCTGAACCTCCCCTCCGTCCTCGACGAGGCCGGCCGTGTCCCCTCGGTGCTGAACGGGGGCATGGGGAAAATCCAGGTTGCCTACTGGTTGTTTGTTCTGCTCCTCGGATCCGCCGTCGAAGCCTACGGACTCACCAAGGTCAACGAGGCGGGGTACGTTCCCGGGGATTTCCAGATCGATCCCCTGAAGCTGACCAAGGAGGACAACGCCGTTTCGAAGTGGGTGAAGCTCGCAGAGATCAAGAACGGACGCCTGGCGATGGTAGCCATCACGGCTTACGCCCTGCTAGAATTTGTGGAGCAGAAGCCCGTCGTGGAATCCTTCTCGTTTCTGTTTTAAGCGGTTTTGATAACTCTAGAAGCTGCGGCTTCCCAACAAGATGCATCAGTCAACAAAGACAAAGTAAATCTGTAACATTATTCAAAATAAAATCCTAGAATTCTCAAATCAACACAGGAAAGGCCTTTCTACGCTCAACATTTGTGTCACGAATTCAAGATGTCCTCTATTCGCTGCTCATCCAAACAAATTCTAGGTTCAGTATATATCCATTTCATCTTAAATTGTTGACGATTCACAGATTTAGAAATGCTTTCTGGTGCAATTTCAACCAATATATATATATCCATTTCTTAAATTGTTGATGATTCACAGATTTCCGTAGTTGAGAAATGTTTTCTGGTGCAACTTCAACCAATGAACATAGGTCGAAGATAAAGTTGCCAATAGAGTTACTAGTCGAAAATTACAAATCTACAGTAGCAAAATCATTAGCACAATCGAATCGTATTAGACTTGTTTCGTGTATGGAAGCTACGAGATGAAAGCATTGTAGTTTCTAATGGAAATATTTCAACAACCATGTATATTATGATAACCTTTGACAGACTCTTTTGCACAACGTGCAAAGAATTCCTTGGTACAAAACTGCAATGCGTATGGGGATGACTCCAATGCAGTCAGTGATAAACAGATGTCTCCCCTTAATTCTTGAGATCCATATCCCAATGCCTTACCATCCTGTGATACTGCAATAGCCACAATCTCCTTGTTGTTTTGCAGTTCCTGAGATGCATATTCCAATGCC